>VZRW01013469.1:6168-32956 GCA_013398125.1 Aegotheles bennettii | reverse complement strand
TGACTGTGCCGGACGGCTGGAAGGAGCCGGCCTTTACGAGGGAAGATAATCCCAAGGGGCTGCTGGAAGAGAGCAGCTTTGCGACGCTGTTCCCCAAGTACCGAGAAGCGTACCTGAAGGAGTGCTGGCCGCTCGTCCAGAAAGCCTTGAGTGAGCATGTACGCACACTGCTGATTGCCATGCCTTGTTTTATCCTTTGGGAGATACAGGTGTTACTGCAGCTTATAAAAACAGTGTGAGTCGCTGTTCGGGTGCCGTGTTTGTGTATATTGCTGCTGTGCTTGTGTTTAGAGTTGGTAGTGTCATCTTTTGGTTGTCACAGAAGTTGGTGAAGGTCTGTGTAGCCAGACTGGGATTTCTTTCAGATGTTGTCAGCAAACCTCTCTGCAGCAGCATCTCCTCATCCAGATGGTGGCAACTTTATTGCACCTTAATCCAAGGGGAGGAGGGAGATGGTGTTTTGAGCCTTGTGACACACACATTCAGTCTTTTGTGTGTGTGTCCGTGTGTGAATTTACTTAAGCTGAAAGTCACTTTAGGAAATTTGGAGAGTGGATTTGCATTCCGCACGTAGCATTCTGTTTGTTAACTTCTTACTGCCAAAGATTAATTGTGAGGTTCTTATTTAGAGACTAATTTGCTATTTCTCCTCTAATATTGCAGTTTGTGAATGCAACGTTGGATCTAATTGAAGGAAGCATGACTGTCACTACCACTAAGAAGACTTTTGATCCATATGCAATCATCAGGGCTAGAGATCTGATAAAACTTCTGGCAAGAAGTGTTCCATTTGAACAGGTCTGTATTAAACCCTAGAAGTTGTTATCAAATTCTGTCACAATACTTACAAAACAGTGTGTTTGGAAAACAGGATTTTCAAGTGAGACAAGTAAAATAAATTACAAATTTAAAGTAAATACATCTGAAAGCGACGTGAGAAGGATGAACTGCAGTATTCTTTTGACTCTTCTGAGTAATACATGTGTTCAGATGATATTGCCTGTTTCTTGTCTCTCTAGGCTGTTCGTATCCTTCAGGATGATGTTGCATGTGACATCATTAAAATAGGCTCTCTGGTGAGGAAAAGAGACACTTTTATAAAGAGAAGAGGACGACTTCTTGGACCAAAAGGATCTACTCTGAAGGTATTTCCAATAGTTGTAGTAACCAGAAAATTCTTGGACACAAATTTGCATCAGGTCTTCAGTTTACTCTTAATTGATTTCTTTTTTTGGTGTAGGCCCTGGAACTGTTAACAAACTGTTACATTATGGTGCAAGGCAACACTGTTTCAGCTCTTGGACCCTTCAGTGGTCTAAAAGAGGTAAGGGAAGGCAGATGAGCGGTTCCTGTAGCGTACTTCTGTGCCCAGCTGGACAGCAGACAAGAGGCAAAATCTGGTACCCTCAAGAGTATCTCGTTGACTTTTCAGCTATGTGTTAGTAAGCTACGTTTACACGAGCATTCATAGTCTTAGCTGCTGAATGTTGTTTAGACTCTGAGATGTTTTTGTCTTGGTAGTAAAAAAGTATTTGTGAAATACTCTTTTTTTTTTCTTTAGCAAGAATTTTTGTGGCTTGTGGATAAGGGGTGTAAGAGTGAAAATACTGCAGACTTAGTGATATAGATCCTTAAGGAACATCTCATGGTTTTAGTAACTATAAGACATGTACTGTAACATGAAAGTAATGTTTGTTGGGCATGCTGGAGTGTATTAGAAACATGTTACTGACATTTCTAAATTAGACAACGTTATTGATATTTCCAGAGTGCTGTGCCTTTTAGTTAGCCATGTGCATTAGTGTTTTAAGTCTGCCTACTTTTGGGGGTGGGAGGAGAGGAAGCATGGTATTATACCTGGTATTTTAATTCTTTAGAATATGAAATACTTGCTGAGGTTTCTCTTTTTTTTTTTTTTTAATTATTAAATACAGGTTCGAAAAGTTGTTCTGGACACAATGAAGAATATACATCCCATATATAACATTAAGGTTAGCGTGGTCCACTGTGCATCTCTGTTTACAAGAAAGTACTATTTCTTCTCAGAGTTGTGTGTTAATAATTTCCGTGTTTCGGTGTGGTAATCTATTTTTGAGAATTTCTGTAATGTGCTGCTTCAGAAAAAGCCTGATTTTGATATCATCTGTTTTACCAGGATATAGTGCCATAATATCATTAAAATTATCTGAGAAAATATCAAAGGAAAAGTGCATAAACTTTTCTCCATTCAATTGTTTCCTTGACACTTGCTCATTTAAACTGAGACACATTCTGCAGTGCATTCTGTCCCCATTTTTAGACATTTCTCTTTTACTGGTTCTGCAGTTTGTAATTAAACCCCTCCACTCTTACTGAAGTGAGAGATGGAAGGTTTGGATGTAGCACATTCACTGTAAGAAAGTTTAGTAAAACTTGTAGTTTGGAGCTCTTGGCTACTACTGTAATACTATTCTTTAATTACTTCTTTGTGACATTCTAAAACTACCGAAGACTTTGATGATCAAAAGGGAATTAGCAAAAGATCCTGAACTGAGGTCACAAAGTTGGGAAAGATTTCTGCCTAAGTTCAAGCGCAAGAATCTGAAAAAACGCAAGGAACCAAAGAAGAAAAATACTAAGAAGGAGTACACACCATTCCCACCTCCGCAGCCAGAAAGCCAGGTCAGCTGAAATTTTATTTGGTTATGCAGGAACATACCATGACTTGGAATTGTGTTCTTCCTGACAAGAGGTTGGGAGGTCTTTTCTGTCAAGTTCTGATTTCCTTAAACTATACACCTGGTTTATAATGCATAATTAGCTAAAGCTTCTTGGTACTGGTCTTTGCAGATTGATAAAGAATTGGCAAGTGGTGAATACTTCTTGAAAGAAAGACAGAAGAAACAAAAGCGAATGCAAGAGATAAAGGTAAAGTTGTTCTACCCCACTGTTCATTTAAAAATCATTTGACTGATAACTTGAAAAAATTTTTTGGTCCCTTTCGCCCTGCTTTGCTGATACTTTACCCTTTTTTTTCGATAACTTTAGGCAAAGCAAGCAGATGCACTCAAGAAAAGGCAAGAAGAAAGAAATAAAGCTTTTATCCCACCAAAGGAAAAGCCAGTTGTGAAGACAAAGAAAGGTAACCTTTTTTTTTTTCCTGTTCTAAAAATTTCTGCTGTTGATTCCTAGACTGGATGAGTTTGCAGGCATACAGCTGTAGGAAATAAGAAAGGTCATACAGAAAAATCCTAGTGGGTAAATACATGCCTGGAGTTGCTGAGGGCAGTAGAAAGTTTATGCCGGTCTATAACACCACATGCAGAGTAAGAATTTATGTCTCAGATGGTTTGGCTTTTATGCACTAGAGAAATAAGTTTTCAGTTTTCTGGATTCATTGATTATACTACAGATTCATTCGTTGTATTAGATATTCTATGTTTTGTATTAGCTATACTGCCTACGTATTATTGCACTATATATTACACAATTTCTTATTAAATGAACAATTAATGTTCGTAAAAAGCATGTATTCTGCAGCATTGATACAGTGCTTTTTTGTGATGGCAGTAGATATTCAGTGGTTCTGCTGTTGACTGTACTGTATCTCGAATACTGTACTTTTCTAGCTGCTGTGTGTTTTGACCTGAAATCTTTTAGTCTTCCAAGAATAAATGACAGCAGTGGTTTGTATGTAGAGGAGAACTGAGATCCAAAGATGACAGCTGGTACTCACTTGTTGATGGAATTGTGTGAGATAGGAGAGTTGGATCCAAACTCACGATTCATGCCCAAAAGAGAAAATACCATCACCTAGATGAGCATAAGAGTAGGCTATTGGTGTTGCTCAGCATTAACTGTTTAACTTCAGTGCTCTGGCACTCCCTGTAGAATTCTCTTATAAAGATATTCATGCAGGGGTCAAAGATCTGTGTCATATTTCCCCAGCCCACCCTTCCTCATCCTGTTTCCGACAGTGGCTGTTAATGGATGGTCAGGGAATGAGTATAAGAGTGGGACAGGCATGTTTGGGATTTTACCACCTTAGTTACATGCATAAAGACAAAATGCCATGGAAACTTCTCCAGGTATAAGAACTCGGTAACTAATTTCTTCTCTTCTTATGTGAGACCTCACCACCTGGACAGTAAAGAACTTCTTCCTGATACGCAATCTAAATCTACCTTCCTTTGGTTTGAACGCGTTCCCCCTCGTCCTGCCACTACGTACCCTCGTAAAAAGTCCCTCTCCAGCTGTCCTGTAGGCCCCCTTTTAAGTACTGGAAGGCTGCTATAAAGTCTCCCCAGAGCCTTCTCTTCTCCAGGCTGAACAACCCCAGCTCTCTCAGCCTGTCTTCACAGGAGAGGTGCTCTAGCCCCCTGATCATCTTTGTGGCCCTCCTCTGGACTCGCTCCAACAGCTCCATGTCCTTCTTATGCTGGGGACTCCAGAGCTGGACACAGTACTCCAGATGAGGTCTCATGAGAGAAAAATCGTTAGTGAACATAAAATGAGACCAAACCAATGCCACACGATGCAGTTTACTAAGTTTGAAGTCATCTTGTAGATGTTAAAATTTAGAAGAAGTAAAATTACTGTCTGTCATCTTTGTGTTTTTTACTTTGTAGCCTCCACTGAGAAAAAAATTGATGTTGAAGCCATCAAGGAAAAGGTAAAGAATGCAAAGAAGAAGAAATTAGGAGCACTTCCTGTGGAAGAAGTCAAGTTAAAAATGGCAGCAGATGAAAAGAAAAAAAAGAAAAAGAAGTAATTCACCACCTGAGATGCTCACTTTTCTCCCATGTTAATGAACATTTTCACACTTGGAAGATTTGAGACTTCTTGCTGTCCGTATAATCTGGACAAGAAAAGCCTAGGTAGAAAGACCGTTCTCTTTTCCTAAGTACACTTTAGGTAGTGGACCTGAAGCAGCTGTGTGGAATTGCTGAGGTTGGTGAAGAAAATCTGCACTGCTGTGTTGTTTGAGAAAGTAAGAGAGTGTATTTGGATAATATGCATCTGCCTAAAGGAAAGGTTTCCAATAGAAACATTTAGGAGTTTGACACAGAATGTTGAACATTAGGGTCAGAGAACATGGTGGGAGTTCAAGGTATTTTTTGTGTGAAAGACTACCAGCCTACAGGCAGCTACAGTTATGGTGGTAACTTCTGCAAAATTGGCAAGATTTATTACTGTAATATGCTTTTGTTTCTGTAAAAGCTGGTTATTTTTGCGTGTCTTGTCTTGGTGTTAATAAACTATTTTAATACGTTGTTCTTAAATCCTTTAGTTAGTCATCTACTGCACAACCTACATGTTGTTTTCCAGCAAGCAAGCTCACAGCTTCATGTGAGAACTAGACAAACTAGTATCTAAATTGAATGCCATTAATGAACTGACATTTATTGGCATTATCCTCAAGGCTGTTAGAGAGAATGTGGTACAAAGCAAGTGTCTTTCCACACAGAATGTGCTCCAGGGAAAGCATAAAGTCTTGTTATCTTTCTTTAAATATATTCTTAATTTATCTATTGCTTGGAAAAAAACCTAAGAAATTGTGTTCTTTTTTTTTTTTTTGAGGCCCTTCCCCCTTTTTAAAGGAAGTTTTGAGGTTTTTAGTTTCCTCAGAATGCAAATTGTGATGAAATAGAGTTCACCAGAAGAGCAGACCTTGCTTATTTCCTACATCTGAGATTAAAGAAGCAAATGTAACATTAGGAGGTGGTAGAATACACAAATTGTGTTGGAGTGCTTTTTCTAGGTTTTGGAATTTTGATCACTCGCACATGCAGTGGAAATTATTATGCTAGAACATTGCAACCCTCCACTTTTAGGTTAGTGACCTTTTATTTGAAACTAGTAAGTGAAAACACAGCCGTTTCCCTTTTTATGTATATAAAAAACAATTTAGAATGTATGTGGTTAAATAGCCAGTATGTGTGTGTTGAGAAATAGCTAAGATGCCTGCCCTTTAGGCTAGGGACAACATTAGCCTTAATGTGCCTTTCAGTTATGTGATCACTCCTTGGCACTGAATTGTTAAGGAAAAAATACTCCAACCCTTTTAGGGACTGCATTGTTTGTAAACAGCAGTTTAATTACTGGTGAAATCAGTCAGGATTCAGCAGATACTTCACTGAGTATACGATCAATAAGTTGCAAACACCCATCTCAGAAACTGCAGCGAGCTGTTGGATTTAGTGATACTAGCAGAATGAAAAGCTTTTTGGAAACACCAACTGGTGTTTAGCAGTTGATGGTGTACTGGGGTGACCTCAGTGTGGTACCACTCAGGTTGTTCAGACCTGTCATGTAGTGAAATGAATAATTTCAACAGGAGGCGCTGCAATACTTGAGTTTAAATACCTGGTCTCAGTGTGATCCCACGGGTGAGTGCTTCAACAGCAGAATCTGCAGAACTAGGAGCCAGTAAGGAGGAGTCTGACAGTCTGACTAGCCAGGGAAGGTGTGTGGATATATTGGGGCAGGGAGAGTGGGTTTAAATCTGGACTGGACAAGGCCCCTTTCACTGCAGAGTACTGGCACAGGTGTTCCTCTGTTGTTTAAAGAGGTGAAAGCAAGTGTAGGTCTGATTGGCCTACACTGGTCTTGCAGGCTGGCATTTCCTGTCAGGAACCTGACAGGGTGCTGAAAGCACCCTACAGAAAAGTGTTTTCCAGGTGCATCAGCCAACTGCCTGGTTGCCTGACTTGCAGTGCAGGCAAACAGCTCAGCTTGGTGGCAGCCTGGCCTTAAATTATATATACTTCCATTGCACTCTTTTAGCTTAGGACTCAGTTAGGTTCTAAGTTGAACTTAGCTAAGTTTAACTTTGAAAAGCATCCTGCTTTTGCATCAAATCCCTATCTCTAGTAAAACTCCTAGCAGATTTTGGGGAGTCTTGTCCTTCTGTTGTTAAAGGGTGAAAAGGGTGTGCATTGTGTTTAATCTTTTTCAGTTGTCATGGTTGATAGGTCTCAAGGATTGTTGGTTGGACATTTATTTACTTCAAATGGAAAATCAAGAAAGCCTGCTCAGATTCCTGCAGGCAGGTTAAACCACAGGGCTTGTCTGCTTAAAGTTCATGTCTGGATGGCAGTTGACTATATGGGCTCACTGTAGGTGCTTTTTGCATCTGTTTTCTCAGATAATATGTCTAGACAGTTCTAACACTTGTATAAAACATAAGGAGTAGGAAACAAAGTGGATTTGGAAGGGTGAAAAAATGTTTTTTGTATTTTCAGAACAGCTTGAACTATTGCAAATTATCTCCTTAAACCGGTTTTAGATTTTACAGACTTGCCATAAAGTACCTGAAGGCTGTATTTATATTTCAGTGTTTTGCATTTATCATACAGAATTCATAGTCATATACTATAAGATAAATGTGGAGAACTCATAGTGGTTTGATCATCAGGAGTTAAATATCCGGATTTCTGAATGCCCTTAAAATGAGTTGCAGTACTTGTTTAGTTTTCTCTTCTTGACTTTCAGACTTTTGTGTTTGAAAGATACTGTGTTGTGAAGGCTGGGGCTCTTTTCCCCTAAGGCCCAGTGATTTACAGTTTTTTTAATGAAGCTTTTTCTGTGGTATTTCCTTAGAGCTGCTGAAGCATACAGTTAAATGTTTTGAACTTTAAGGGCTCTGTGTTCATTCTGTTTACTCTCCTGGAGACCAAGCATAGATTAAGCTAAGCAGGGGAGAATTCCTGCTGAGCTCATTTTTGCTTCCTGGACACAGCCGTGTATGCTCTTCCCTCTCCTGCATTTCTCTTTGCAGTAGTAGGGTGTAACTGCACATGGCTTCAGCAGTGCAGACACTGTGCTTGGCTCTGTGCTGGGGTGGGAGCCCTGTGAGAGAGAGGACACAGAGCAAGTCATGCTGCCCACATGCCACTTGCCATCCTGATGGCCTTTTCAGGTGGGACTTTGCAGTACATGAAGCTTGAGGCTTGGGTTTCACACAAAAGAGTGTGGCAAAAAGACAGGTGGAGAGGAAAGCAGCCGTCCTTTTTAATGGACAGACCCATGGCCTTGCTTTTGCAGCGGGAATATTTTTAAAAAGAACCACCCTAATCTGCCTAGTTTGGAAAACAGAACTGAGCTTGGCTTTCTCACAGGTAGTCCAGCATGGGTACTGGGACCCTGGTCCCTGGAGGATGAAGAAGAAACTGCTCATCTTTAGATTAGATATTAGGAAGAAATTCTTGAATGTGAGGCACTGGCACAGGTTGCCCAGAGAAGCTGTGGCTGCCCCCTCCCGGTGTTCAAGGCCACGTTGGGTGGGGCTTTGAGCAACCTGGTCTAGTGGGAGGGGGGGAGAACTAGATGATCGTTAAGGTCCCTTCCAACCCAAACCATTCTATGATTCTATCTCCTGTACACGAGTGTGATGTCTTGGCTACGGAGGCTCTGGTAGCCAACAAACTAAAGATACATCAAGAGCATATATATATCAAGGGCAAAATTCAAAATTTTGTCCCCAGCCATATTTGCAGTTTGAAAAATTATTTCTTGAGGGAATGCTGTGATACTTTCCCCTGTGCAGTTAACTACCTGGAAGAGTAACATGGGGAACTTTGGGTCCCAGTCCCAGTGTTTTCAGTTAAGATCCACCGCAGCAGTGGGGTTGGGAGTGGGTATGCAGAAACACTGGCAGGTACTGTGAGGGCGGTGCCCCAGAAATGAAGCAGCGAGGGGAACTTCCCAGCCTCCTTCACGACAGTGGGTGTCTGTGCCCTGCAGAGGGGCATGGTGCAGAGGCATCTAAACCCACCTCTGAATAGATACGGATCGCTACAGTCCAGCTGTGAGTTTGTGCAGCTCTGCTGCTTCCAGCCTCCCCTTGAGCTGACTGACTGCGGTCAGCAGGGGACATGCCCAGATGAACACAGCTCTCCCCACTGCTTTCTGCCTGCTCTGGATGTGTTTGTTCTAGGAGAACATTCCTTAGCAACTGTTGAACCAAAGGCATAACTACAGGCACAGCATTATTTTATTTGGAGTTTTATGCCATCTTTCCCAGCACTGAGTTTCTCAGCATTGTGAAGGCTAGAGCTGAATGTGGAGTTTATTTGTGCGCCAGCAGTTAAGCTTTAGCCCATGTTGCAAATACACAATTGCCATACATGGGAAGCAGGAAATAGTGACTTATTGTTTGAAACAGCTGACAAAAACTCTATGCTCAGAAAAGAAAAAAAGAGGAAAAAAAACAACCAGGAAAGATTGCAGTGATACATAATCATGTGTAAACACAGGTGACTGTGTCTTGGCACAGATGACGTATGTTTAAAACCAAATTCTAAGCAAAGAGAAGTACCAGTGGCCTCAGTGCACTGTGAGACCGGGAAACACGCTGCCTGCCAAAGGATGCAAATGCTCACAGGGATCCAAAAATCATTAGAAAAACTGTTTAAATTAAACACCTCTCCAGGCTGCTCTGCATCTTGCTGGAGCAGTGTCCAAAGAAAGAGTGCAGTAGGAATGGGAGAGGTGCATGCTCTGCCTAGGGCCTCAGCTGGAGCTGGGGCCGTGGCGGGCAGCTGCCTACACCTCAGTGTGCTCCCTTACCCACCGGATCCTGCTCACACTGCTCCACTGGAAAAATACATGGGTAATTTAAAATCAGTTACTAGTTCTGAGCAATGAGAAAGCTGCTTATCAGCTCCCCAAGCTGCTGCTTGCAATGAAGATGGTATTTCTGTATTTATGAATCACCTGAATGACCAAACAATGTCTTTACCAATCGTTGTGCTGACAGGGAACGGATAAGTTGACCTAAGTGCTCTCATGGTCTTCTGCATGTGTGTCACTCACTGGCGGATGCTTAGAGACCAGTATTTTGGTACAAGCCAGCTGGCCAGAATTGTCAGTATGAGGAGTAACGGCCTTAAAGCAATAATGGTGATGCAGTACTCGTCGCATGCAGGTCTGTCCCAGTCTGGATGCCACCTGGAATCACCTATGAACAAAACAAGTTACTTGTTTGCAAGTATAACAGCACCAAGGGCAACAAATGGAAGCAGTAATTCTGGTGGTACTTACTAATTACTTTGTCACGCTCTGCATTTTCTGGAGAGAGAAAAGAAGTGAACGTAAGCAGACTTAACACATTATAAACAATTTCAGTCTGAGCAAAAGGGGATGAAGAGTGAGCCTCACGATGGGCTCACAAATACAGTTCTGGGAGCTGTGTTTCTTTCCAAGAAGAAGCAAAGACGTGCTGACTTTGGAAGAGCCCTGCAGCAAGTCTCGGGGCTTTGCTGAGGAGCACTTGATCAACCGTGTTTGACTTCTCCCACCAGTGGTTAGTGTAGCGAGGACTCGCTCCCTCAGGTGTGCTTCCCAAGATCACTTTGGCTTTTGCCCAGGGCCTTGCATTTAAGAACCTCACCTGTAACTAACATTAAACAGGCCTGTGTGTCAGGGAGTCCCTCTCCTTCCTGCATTGCTGCTGTTTTAAAGCCAGGAAGCTGCTTCGTTAGTACACCTGAGGTTGAGTGCTGGGGAAAAGTATGACCATACCGTCCCGTCCCTCTGGGGCAGATATTCACAGCACAGTGTCTTGTCCTTTTGGGAATCGCAGAAGGTGGTCTCCCCTCCTGACTCCATCCAGCCATTGCAAAGCCAAGTGCAGGAGAATCAGGTGGACTGCCAGAGGCTCAGGCTGAGCACCGTGTCCACATGAAGGGCTCTTGCATGTCAGCCTGGCTATCTCCCAGTGCTTAAGGGAAAGCAGATGGCCTGGCTGATGTTCACTGGAGCGAGCAGCTTTGGCAGTGCCGTGGCAGCCCTGCCCTCTCACAGCAGCACGACAGGTGCAAGGCTCGTTTGGACCGGCTCAAGCTGCAGCTCATGCATCAGATAATAGCCTGGAGCCCCTGGGAGGGGACATGTATCCCCTCTGTGCTTCCAATTCTATGAACAGTAACCTATGGTGGGGGTAATAACACCTTAAACTGCAGCCACTGTATCTCCTGTATCATACCCTCCAGCACCTGAAGAGCAGACCCTATCCTGTCACTGCCCAGGGCCGAAAACAGGATCTTTCTGCTCTCCTCCCCTCTCTTTGTGCATCATTGCTCACTTGGCTTCTGACTGCAGTTTTTTAGACTATATTTAGGAACAAGAGAGTGCTGTGCCTGCCTCCTGCCAGTATCTTTTGTGTACTCTTTCCCTTTCTATGTGTGCCTGGGAAGGAGGGCTAGTTGTCCTCTACTCACGACACAGCTGGCTGGCACACTGCTCGCCGTTGCAGTCACTGCATGCTGCTCCCGTCTTGTATGGGCGCACTGGGTAATTCCCACTGTGAAGGAAAGTAACAATGCTCTCAAACCGCCCTTGGGAGAGAACATCAATACCTACCACTAATTAGTTCTTAACCCAGGTTTTGATTCGCTTGTGTTGTGATTTATTCAAGGCAGTGACCTAGAGGCTTAATTCTGCAGGCACATGTGGCTTCCACCTTGGCAACCATCTGGGGCCATCTTGGCACTCAGGAGCAAGGGGTTAATTTTCAAATGATCACTTCAGTATTTTTATGTCAGCATCTTACATTTTACACTTTCTACCAGTGCCACTGCTTTTTGGCTCCAATACATAGCCCTCATCTAGCGAAAAAAGCTGGTTGGACAAAAGTGTACCTCTTTCTCTATTTTGGGGACCGTTTCCTCCCACAAAATACATGAACAGATGGGCTGATCTTAATAAAGTTGAATGTTGTGAGAGGGAAGAGGTAGGACCCAACCCCTATGAAATATTTGTAATGAAAAACCTTACGCTGGCCCATAGTTACAGATGAAGTGTGCTGCATTGGTTATGAAGGAGTACTCCACCCTGGGGCAGAAGTGGACAGCACAGCCAACCTTGTAGCTTGTAGCCCAAACAACCTGCAAAGACAGATGGGTACACTGGTGACAAAGGCTTTGCTTTAGCATCTGAAGCACTACGGAGAAGACCTGCCCTCTTCTGTTTCACAGCAATGAATTGGCTGAGGAGCAGTGCTTGGTCAGGCTTCAGGGTGGAAAGCAGCAGTGATGGATATCAAAATCACAGTTTGTCCTGAAAAATGCCTAATTGTTTTGCCCAATTTACCAGGTGTTTATTAACATGACTGAAAGAAAGAATAACTGGCTATAGCGTAGTTTTCCTCTCTTGCAAAGGAGAAGGTGAAGTTCATCTCCTTTGCTTCATGGCAATCCACTAGCTTTCCTACAGCTCCTACGAGGGCTGATTGCCCCCGTATTGAATGCAGCGGGGATGTGTAAGCAAATTGCCAGAAGGCACTGGTGTTACAGTAGGAGCAGGGAGAAGGAGTGTGTTTGGGCTGCAGTCCTCCCTTTTAGCATCACAGCCATGACTAAGATAATCTAGAGGGAAGGGTATTACATCATCTAGTGGTCCTCTGGCTACCAGAAGCTGTTCAGTTCGATCCAGCATCCTACATCCAACTCAAAGATTACAGTGCAGCTAAATGTTGCAGTGCTGGAAAAATAAAACTGTTGCAAGCTGTTCTGCTCTCCCATAGCCATGGTTAGTTCTTTGGGAATCTTGGTTGGGAAAAATATGCACGTGATGCTTGCAGAGCTGCAGACATCTCTTTACATGCCAGTATTTCCCCAGCCCCTGGCATGGCTCATGGTGCTGCATGGAGGCTGCCTGCTAGAGCCAGGACCTCGTCCCACCACACACTGCAGCCCACAGCCATTGCTGTTGACTGGTTTTTGGCTACCGCTCAGCTAAATCTGACTGCATGACACCTGTCTTGTTTTTCTCCTGAAAACAAAATGCAACTGGCATATTTTAAAAAAAAAATAATGCAGTAACTCTTTTCCTCCCTGAAATGGGGAGATGAGAACATCTTATAAGCACAGCCGGAAAATAAGACTACAGCACTTGGAAAACAGTTAATTGGATCTTCAACAGAAACCTAGAGTTTCTGTGTCAAAATGGCAATGCTGGTTCATGGTTTAGATTCAGAAACACAATGCCTACCTGCGTATAGTGGCCACATGTTTTTCCGCAGTTATTGCTGGCATAATTGTAGGCGCTGACCTCGTTGTACCAAGAGGTGATGGCTGCTTGCACAGTAAACACAGAATGTGAGCCAGTCCAGAGGTTTTCTCCAACAGGGGTGAATTTGGGGTGAGCCTGCCCTGGATCTTTGAGGTACGTATTGTGTTTAAACAGGCATTTCTTTGCCCAAGCTTTTGCAGTCTTTGCCAAATCTGGATCCCAACTCTGCGAAACAAAGATGACTAAAAATCACTTTGGTATCTTATCAATGCAGTAATTCAGAGCAACTTTCAGGACAAGCTGGGTCTCAGTAACCATATGCTTTGGGTTCATTTGTTTTTTGACTCTTCTGAGACCTGAAGAGCTACATGGTAAATTGGCTTGTAGGTTCATTTCTGATTTGAACTTCTTGTAGGTTCATTTCTGATCGGAATTTAGTCACTTATTAAACTTGAGGAAATTTTTGGCTTGGGGGGTGATCTTGGCTGACTGGTTTGTTGGACACTAAGAGCTGTACATCAGTCAAATGCAGTGTTTGGGACAGAGTGTGCATTTCCAGGTTGTGCTGGCCATGAGAGAACATCAGTTTAATTTAATTTAAACACTGAATTTATAGGTAAACTGGGGACTGGGGGGTATGCTTACTGCACCAATCAGACTGGTGTCTGATGCAGCCTCACGCATTGAGGCCATTTCTTGCAGGTCAGTTCACAATCACTGTGGGATTTTCAGAACAGTTTAAACTCAAGCCCTTGGTTTGCATCTTTGTGTTTGGTGGCTTCCAATGTTAGTGCTGAATTAGTATTTGTGGAATCACTCATCCACTTGCCATTCAATCCTACAGAAAGTAGTTATTTAAGCAGCTGAGTTATATAAATGTCTTTCTTTGCACTGGAGGTGGTATCTGCTTTTGCTGGGTTTTCTTGTGCACACTTGATTGAGCAAATACAATACCATCCCTCCTGGAAAATGCAGGACCACAAGTCTAAGCCTGTAGTTCTAGTTACAATTTGTGTCATGTATATTAAGTTGTTCAGCACTGCTGAACTATTTTGGATTGTACTTTTTAAAAAAATAAACTTTTTTTGTTTGTCCTTTTTTATGTGGATTCATAGAATCATAGAATCAAATATTAAAATATCAATTATTAAAATATCTCAGTTGCTTCTGCAAACAATAGACTCACTAGAGAAAGTGTTTTGAACAGGTTTGTAACAGTGACTAAGGAAAAGGTGGTTGTTAGATTTTATGGCTATGTTTTACATAATACAATTTTTTTGTACCATAGATTAAGTCTGAAACAATTTATGTATTGTTTAAACTACCAATAAGTACTTTAAAATTGCAAGATCATGCCAAAATACATCTACAGAGATGTGAAAATACTTTGTAATCTATGTCTTCTATTTCTTCCTATGGCTAACATTTGGGGGTGGGGGGGGAAAGGGCTGCATTTTCACTCAAAACTAACACATAAATAATTTGCTGAGGAACTCAGTGAATCTAATTTTAAATGTAAACTTGGGGCAGAGGATCTTATTTCAAGTGAACAGTTCATATTTTCTTAGATGATAACTTTTAAGGTCAATGAGCAAAATCTGGCATTGTACAGAAGTTCTTTTCCAGTCCTAGCATTACTGCAAGTTAAGACAGGGCCTGCAGTTTACATCTTGGCAATGCTCTGGGGTTGCAAGAAGACCATGATGAAAGATGTATGACAGTGGTGGATGGACCTTAGTGCTTCACATTCTTGTTTTCACATTCTGCTTTTTAAGAGTCCACAAGTCTTTTCTCCTTTATCCTAGAATAGTATTAATAATAAGTTTAAAGTTCCTTATAGGTAGATGTAGTAATAAATTTAAACGTAGTAAATTTAAAGGTAAATTAGTAATAAGTTTAAAAGTACTTTCCTTTTTTGTGTGTGGATGCTTACACTGGCTGACTGTTGAAAAAGAAAAGTGCAGAAACTGATAGTTCAAAATAATACTTAGCTTAACTATAGTTATACGCCTTATTTGCTTAAGAAACTGCATTTATTCAAAAAGACTAGACTAAACTGCATGTGGAAAAATGCACAGGACAGGGAGATATCTACGCTTATAGATATCACTGCTGCTTGAGAAAATAGTAACTGCAATTTTTTTTCCCATAAACTATTTCTCAGGTTTTTTGTTTGTTTCTTTTTTTCTTAAGCCATTTTTTTCCAATTTCAGTTCTTTAATTTTTGAAAAGGAAAAATTGGGCACAATTTTAAAAAGATGAATACTGCTCTTTTAATGCAGCACAGCAAGATTTTGTTGGTGTAGGGCCAGTAAACCAATCCAGAAAATGGCATCTGGAGCAATATGTACTGTAAGTTCAGGATGCCAGCTAAGAAAGCTGAAGTAAAAGGTACGTCTAGAAGAGAAACTAAATTGTCTCCTGTCAGGTTTGCATATCAAGTTTGCTTGCCGCTCCTTTACCCCTCTGTAACGGGCACTTCTTTTTTAGTGTTTGACGACCAGAAATGGAAAATGACCTTTTTTAGCTTGCTTTTTTTTTTTTAACTTCAGTTGGTGTGTTGCTAATTACAAATGTGGTTATTTCCTCTTCTGGTGGTGACCATGCAAATTAGCAAGAAAGACGAGCAAAAGGAAAGAGATCAGAATTAAGACAATTGCTATGGTCCATCTGAGATATCTGCAGTGATTATCCCAAGAAGAAACACAGTATCTCAAGTATTACCCAGTCAAAGCACAAAAGGTGATGGATGTTGGAAAACACAGCTCCCAGGCTGCTGGAACTGAAAATCCCACAAAACAGAGATCGGCTTTTCAGCCATAAGCCCAGCTTTGTGCATGCATTTACAGCTTCCTCCTTGCTGGGTTTTTGATGTGTCACCCAGCAGGGAGATGGCTGTCACAAGCCATCTGAAATGAGAGGTGGCCACTTTTGGGTGTATGTAGAATCATGACAGGCCGTCTTTTGCATGGTGGTTGCAGATGTTGCCCCCTGATGTGGCCAGGGAGAAGGCAAGGGGCAGAGCAATCTGGGACCTGATGCATCCAACTGCACTTGTTACTTTTTGGCTTCCCCTGCAGCCCCAGCACCTAGGAACAGCTGCTCTGTTGGCTCAGTCTGTGAGAACCTTGCAAAGAAAGCTTGGAGAAAGCTCTCCAGCGTCATTTGGCAATGGTCTCTGCCCTTGCTGACTCGAGTATGAAAGGTTGTGCTTAGGTCTGCACATAAATTACACCCTGGGCTGTTGAGCTGTGGTGCCTTGGAACAAGGAGGCTTTTCACAGCACAAAACAACAGCGTTAGGTTGAAGGTTGAAATCTTGGGTTTCAAATGAGGAAATTAAGTCAGGCAAAACTATATGCATATAAAGCCATCTAATAATTAAAGCCTTTTTCTCTGCTTTAAAAGAAGTCACTCTTATGCCCCCAGGATGTTGGGTTTTTTTTCTTTTCTTTGCATCTGATCACAAAAACAATCTTTGAGAATCAAAACACCATCACAATGCTACACACTTGTATGTAAATTGTGAAGATACCCTTACCATGTAGAGCATGTTGCTGGCTGGTGGATTCACTCCAGACCGGAATCTGTTATGGGTTTGCACACATTCCTCAATAAACTTTGGATCTCCAACATCAGGCAATGTCGGTGGTTCATAGGAGACAGAGGAACAACAGAAGTGCAGTAATGCCAGCACACAAGCAGAAAACCTGTTCAGCATGATTCTCAGTCCTGGTCTTCCAGCTTTAAGAGAAGAATGTTTCAGCTGTGTGAGGTAGTTTTAGCTTCACTGGCAGCATTCTGCTTGGAAGGGTTGTGGGCTGGACTTATCTTAGCCACGGTAATTGAATATGGCATTGGCTACAGGAAATGAGTAATATTTCAAGAGCGTTGCTATGAAAATAAGGAAATAGAGCTACAAATTAACATCAGAGCTGTGGCAGCTTTGTCTCTTTCTTTTCTTCTTCTTTCTTTAATTGTGGTGGGCAAGCTTCTTCTTTCCTGTCCTGGGCTTCTTGTTTTTTGTTTCTTTGGCCCCCACCATCTCATCCATAGCAATCCCTATGGATTGCAGTAAAGTTTTTGATAAATTGTCTGCTTTTCATGAAAATAGCATTGCTATCAAGGCTGTTACTCTGAGCCAAAATTCTGTGAGAAATAATTGATTTGAACAATGACTTTTACTACAGTACCGTCACTTTGGTTGTATGGGAGGAGTAAATTTGGCTGAGAACTGCAATTTAAATATGCTGCAGTTATTGATGGGTTTCTCCTGTGATCACACACATGTGCTTTGTGTTGTTATCAATTTCTTCTCCAAAGCTTTAGCAAATTGTAATTCACTCCCTGCAACCCAGCGGGGTTGGATGCTGTGAAGATTGGTGCTGTCTTGTGCTGGATGCCCAGCACCCACACTTGGCTTCAGAGCCAGGAGTTGGGAGCCGATATCCCATGCATGTTGCTTTGGGTACCCAACACTCCCTGTTCAAACCCACCACCATCACCACCCTCTTCCTCACATTGCCCTTAACTATCACCTATCCCTCAAGCTCAGGCCCTTTCCCACAGTCCAAACCTGGACATCTCTGCAGGAATGAGGTTGAGTTTCTTCCCACTCCAGGTTTCATTTTAGGAATCTGCATCCTTTGCACACCTGGGTGTAGGTCTCAGATATCACGTCTGCACATGCAGTCCTGTAGGTGCTGGGGCTGGTAGCAAGGCCATGTTCAGGTTTGTGGTCTGGGGTCACACTGTGAATCTGCAACAGCAGCCCCACCAGCACACATTAGGTCCTATGGGTCACACACCTCCAGCTATTCATGGGGAAAATGCTCAGAGGCAAAAAGGCCTTCTGAGGGAATCATGGATGAGAAACACCATGTTCACAACTCCCCATACACCCCGTTTTAGAGCAGAATAATGAGGTGGGTTGAACCCTGCCTGCAGCCAAGCACCCACACACCCGCTCGCTCACTCCTCCTTCCCCAGCAGGATGGGGGGAGAAAACAGGAAGAAGAAATGTGACATAAATTCATGGGTCAGGATAAAGACAGTTTAATATGCATGGGAAGAGGAACAGGGAAACAAACAAACCCCCCAGGTGATGCAAAAGCAATCACTCACCACCTACAATAGCAGACAGATGCCCAGACAGTCTCTGAGCAATGGCCACCCTTGAATTCAGCCCCCCACCTTTCTTCTTCCTCTACCGTGAGGATTTTTTTTTTTGCTGGACATGATATTATATTGTATAGAATTTCCCTTTGTTCAATTCAGATCAGCTGTCCCCGCTGTGTCCCCTCCCAACCACTTGCCTATCCCCAGCCTACTTGCTATTGCTACATATAAAAGATGGCAGCAGATAAAACCAGACAATTGTGAAATTAAGTATGTATCTTCTTACATGGTGACATTCTGCAGCATATGACAAGGGTCCAAACATTTGGGGCTCATTTTTATTCTGTAGGATGCCATAGTCCTTCAGAGCTGCAATGTGGCTCAGAATTTGAGCCACTATGTTTTCAAAACATTAGCACTAAGATATATGAGGAGAAACAGCTTTAAATATTGATAGCACAGTTATGCATTGCTAATATTAGCCAGTATCTCTTAGCTTGAAAGATGAGTTTATTTCTCTTGCTAACAAATGTATATAGGAACAATAGGGTCGAGGGCTAAGTGTCTCTAAAAACAAACTGAATCCATACAGAGTCTGGAATTCTTTACTGAGGCTGAGATCTTCCACTTCTGAACCAGAATCTGTCCTGGGCCCATTTCATTTTCCCTCTCCTGTTTTTCCTCTCTGCTCCCCCACCTTTCCCTGCCTGCAAGCTCAGGACAGCTGTCATCTACTCTGTATTTCCAATTTTGTCATCATCTCACATCCTAAAATTAAGCTCTCCCCATTGCCACCCCATCTTAATCCCTGCTCTATTACTTTCCCTGGTATTCTTCTGGACATTAAAGAGAAAGCTTAATTCTGAAAGGAGAAGACAGAACAGTACAACTGGCAACAGAGTAACTTTAATGGAGACTAAATCTAGTAAAGAGCAAGCTTTACTCCTTCTGATCATAAAAAGTAATACATACAGTTAAGTCTCCATTATTTGGGGAAAACGATGTCTGGGATAATTGAAGGTTAATGGATTTGAGTTATTGCTCCTTTTGTATAGAATGTACTGCTTCAGACATGTCTTTGTGATGCCCCAGGTGTCCAGGAGGCTTGTTAGCATATATAGTAACATATAGTCTCTGTGGTCTTTCCAGCAATCTACCCTTGAGCCAGAGCTGAGGCTCGTTCAAACATAGATGCACGTTGCAGCTACTGCCAATAAGTTATACTAACTCTACGCACAGCCACTTACATCTTGCCTTGAGTGAGGAAGAAGCCTGTGCTGGATAAGCATCACAAGCATAATGGAGAGATGACCAAGCAGTTTTTTAAAATGTGTGCAATTCTCTGAGAGTAATACAGTGGTAGGAGCACTAACAGTATCTTAATTGATCATTACTCGTAAAAAAATGTGTGTGGAAACCGCTTTTGTACTAAGAGAACAGCACCAGCACTCAGCACCAAAAACAGTAGCCTTAAAATGGAAACACTAAGGCAGTATTGGTCACAAGAGGGATGTGGATGCTCAGTAGGTGGGATGTACGGTGGCACAGGAGGCCTGGGGGGATGCGGACGTGGTGGCTGGGGTTGTGTATCCCAGTCTGGATACCAGTAGGCATAATCTAAAAAACAGTGAAGAAACAGGTGTTAAGATCCATCAAACTTAGCCATACTTACAGAAAATCAATTAAGAACAATTTGATACTTACTTATCTGCTTCTCACGTTCTGTATTTTCTGTAAAGAGATCAGAAGAGGAAATAAATGTATCATTCTGTGGTGGTTCTCAATGTAAAGAGGTAAGCCATTGCTGGTGCCTGGCTGATTGCACTGACAATACCAGCCAGTGCCTAAAACATCCTGCAAGGGGGAAGCAGGCCAACAAGAGCAGGTACCCAACTGGCGTGTGGCTCATACTTTTTACTGAAGGGAGAAGCTGAAAAGAAGCAGCTGTATTGGGAAAAATTTGTGTCATGGGAAGGAAGGAGTAACAAATAAAAACAAAACATAGAATTTATTTAAAATTGATACACAAACCAAAGTAAGTAGTTACAGACAGACAAAAATAACTACTAATTTTATCACAGAAGTACACCTTTACTGAGGACTTTGATGCATTTGCAGGATTGCCTATGTACATTCTATTGGAATTGATGATTTGCTCTATAGGAGAATATGGTAAACTGGGTTTTAGGATCTAGCACTTAATTTTTAAAAGCTGCCTTTCTCCTCTGCCTCCCCTTGTCTTTGAGATGTTTCTAGTTTTTGTGTGATGTGTCAGTCTGAGACTTGAATATGGGCTAGCCAGGATACCACAAAAGGAAGTAAGAGTACCAAATGCCTAATTATTTCTACAGCTGAAACTATCTGAAGCCTGGCTAGTAGAGACCATCCCCATTAAACCTCTGTATAAAATTCATATTTGATTCAAGACATTGTTGCATGTCCTTTAATCTCTGTTTATTTAAAACACTATTTCTGACTAATTTGGGATTAGGTGTAATGACATAAAGGTCCACAGCTGCAAACTGCTGTGGAAAAACAAGCTCTCACTGCTGTATTTCAGAACGTTACAGAAATTAGAAGTAACTGTGCCTTTCAGTATAGACTTATTATTGATTCAGAACTATAGTTGTCTGGAAAATGTGAAAGGACATACTAAACAAGCAAGAAAGCAGAAGTTAGATATACTATTTCTGCTAGGAAAGAAGAACCAGATGGGGAATGTTTGTTGGGGCTAAAATTTGAGATTTTAATTCCTGATCAGATAAAAGGCAGAAAGTAGTCTGATACTTCTCTTCATCACAGACTCTGCCTCCCACCTCTGAAGGCCTTCAACAGCAAAGTATTTTAATTAATTCCTTCTTGCACTGTTCTTACCAGGGTTTGGTACTGTTGCTGTGTGGCGGGCTACAGACCCACTATGTACTTAGTGCAAATTGACTTATTGTTTTATTTCCACTGATAATTATACCACTTTTATTTCTATGCAATTTTCTTAGTTGATTACTTTGGTCTTACCACAGAGCTTGTCTATGCACTTCTCATTACTACATCCACTGCATGGTCGTCCTGCCTTGTATGGTTTTCTTGGGTAATTCCCCCTGCAAAGCAGAACAATAGTATTTTGTTAGCTTGGTTGTTTGAAAAGCAATTTAAATTAGGTAGTTAGAATAATTTATCATTAAAAACTATTAGGAAAAAGTGATGGGGGGGTTATTCCTTTTTCCAAAAAACAATCATTGTAATTGTTTGAAATACCTTTAAAATCAGATTAAAGCTCTCACTGGCATGGGGAGCAGCTACCTGGTGACTTCTCAGGCAGTGTTGTGTTATTCAGTGTAAGCAGACAAGAATCTGCCTCTAGTACCTCATTACCCACCTGTATTTTAAAAACAAATCTGTAAAAGGTAAGTCCATAACTTGCAAGGTATGAGATAAACTAGAGAACTGCTTTCCTTTTATTTCTTCAATTAAAATGTCTTGTTTGAAGTTTGGGTGGGGCCATAGAAAGATGTAATCTTTCTCAAGCTTGCACCTTGCCCACTTTTCCTGCAGCAAATGAAGTCAAAACAGATCTCAGCTATGATCTGCTCATCTGCTTGTTCAGAAAGGGATTTTCTGCAGCTCTGGCTACGTTCAGCAGCTTCTGCTCTCAATGGCTGGGGGAAGTTTCCCTTGGACCTGTGACATGTGGATGTAGCTTATTCTGAAATTTGTTACAACTGCTGCTGTCATTGTTGGCACCTGATACCAGGTCATTTATAGGTTATTTAAAAAAAAATAAAAAAAACCCCAAGTGCCATAATTAACTTACGCTGGCCCATAGTCGCAAACAAAATGTGCTGCTCTAAAGAGTCCTGGAAAATTTTCAACTGTATTGCAGAAGTGAACTGCGCAGCCAACTTTGTAACTCTCTGCCCAAACGACCTGAAGGGCAAAGGGAAATATGTAATGCACCCGTTCAAAGACTGAAAAAGCAACAGCATTAAGGGAGGAAGGGAAGGATTTCGTGGAGGTTTAAAACAGCTGACTCAGGAGCAACATCAACAACCCAAAGGGCAGCCGAGACAAACAATTGATTGACAGATGTTTTTGCATTTATTACCCAGCTCCCCTAGGAACATGAAATTGTCAGGGGGTAATCCCTTTCCACCGTTACTGGAAATAGGACTCAGACATCCCTGGGACTCAGAATGTTTCTTGCCAATCTAACACAGCAATAAACTGGGGGGTGAAACCCCTGCTGTAATTCCTGTCCCAAAACAGTCTGTTCCAAGCCTGTACTTGGGATTTTCTATGAAGCCATTACATCAGGAACCATTGGGTATGTAAGACTCACCTGGGTGTAGTGACCACACATGCTAGTACATCTGTTGGTGTTGAAATCATAGCTGCTGACTTCATTAAACCAGTCACTGAGAGCTGCATCCACAGAGAAGATGGTGGCTGTGCCAGTCCAGATGTTTTCTCCAACAGGGGTAAAGGTGGGGTGCACTTTCCCCTGTGTTTTAAGGTAGATATTGTGCTTAAACTTGCACTTCTTTGCCCAGGCTTTGGCAGTCTTGGCTAAAGCAGCATCCCAGGACTGTAGAAAAGGAAGAAAACATAATATAACGTGCACTGCAGTGACTTTGCTGAATTCAGCATTTTTAAACAGAAACTTGTATGAATTCTTTTCCCCTTTCCTTCTTCCCATCCCTGCATTCAGTTTCTTTCTCTGACTTGGCATTTCTACTGCTGCAGCAAACTTTCTCCTTTATAAATTGCAGGACACATAGAATCTATCCGCTGTTCTATGGTGTCTGACTTGTTAAAATATTTAGAGCTGGACTGCAGTCTTTATGCTGCTAGGCCTGAAAGGAGGTAATTGGGTGAAACCCCCAGCTGTGCCTAAGAGCTTTTGGCTGTCCAGGGATTTGCACCTTGCCAATTATCACTAGACCAGAGAGGAATTCTGTTCTGCTGGCCAGGACAAAGGGGAGTCACAGCTGCTCCCTTCCCTATCCTCTTCTGCCTCTTTGCTTTTCTGCCTCCTCAGCATGTGTCCAAAGAAAAGAAAAGGCTCTCTCATCACTGCTGGGCTGAGGAGGCACCAGTCCCATTCTGAGTGGCACGGGTGATAATTTGAGAAAGTGGTCTGGTAGACTTGCAGAAAGATTCTATGCCACCGAATGCCCAGGAAATAAATCGGCGGGTAAAATTCAATACAGAGAAATGTAAGTTAAGGGAGGTGAGAAAAAAAAAAAGATTTTGTGTTCATAATGATAGGTTTGGAGATGGCTATTACCACTTGTAAACCAATGTTTAGTAGTAGTCTAAAAAGCAAATAAGGTGTTAGAAATTCCTTGAGAAGGAATAGAGGATAAAACCAGGTACACAATTACACTGCTGTAGAAGTCCTGTCAAATGCTGTGTGCACCACAGCACTCCACCTTAAAAAGGGAACACTAGAACTGGAAAGGGTAGGGAGAGCATGGAGGAGATTGACCATCCTCAAGTAGGGAGGGCTTTTGTATAGCAACAGAGTGCTCTGCAGCTTTGATCAGAGGCAGTGGGATATCTTGTGTGAAGTAGGTAAGCAAGCAATGATTACTTGCTCCTTCCAATACAAAGACCAGAGACTATAAAACAAAGCTGAGAGTTAACAAGTCTAAATCAAATTCAAGGAGATACTGTCACATAACTTTTGGTCAGGCTGTGCAGTTCCTTGCTACACAATGCTAGGGACAATAAAAACCTGCATGACCTCAAGACTGAAAAAAAAATCATACAAGAAAAATCCATCAAAAGCTTTTAAATACCATGCAACACCTTGATTCAAGAGGTTTCTATATATTTGTCCTGCTGTTATTCCAGGCTTGATGGATCTTCAGTCTGAGCAGCTAAGTTTGCTCTTGTGCACTAGCATTTTAAATTAAACATTGGGTTTTTTAAATGGCAAGAAATTAAAATCACAAGTAGTCAGAATTTTACCCCTTTACTATGAAATTCCTTTCACAGAAATGATTCATATCATGTATGTGGTTATACGTTTAACTTCCTTTCCAGCGATGCAGCACTGCTGGAGGGCTCAGAGTAACGACATGAACTGACTGGGGTTACCTCCTCCAGCTATCTACCTTTTTCCTTATGTATTCCACAAAACCAGCTGAGGCCTATCTATGGCCTGTTCTGCTATCCACTGTATTTATAGGAAGGTCTGCTTTCCAGCCCAGATATTAGCATCCCTGTTTTTCAAACCCTGCTACAGCAAATGAAGATCAGGTATCTAAATGGATGTCCTGGCAAATCCCTTTCTTCAACACATGTTCTAAACTGGAAGAAACAAAGGGTGATGATAGACTTTCAACAGAACTTGTTGTGCAGATTGCCTGATCAGGAGCTTTTTAATACCAAATAGTTTCCCTGTATGAAACCTGGACTAACATAAAACAGACTAACTCTCTCTCTTAGAAAGACGTAAATGAAATGCTAAGAACTGAACACTATTTTTTGCAATATAGCCCTTTGCTCTGGCTGAAGTTTAGAGTAGCAATCCAACCCTAAACAAAGAATTCCCTTCAAATTATTAAAACTGAACAATTCTGTGAAAATTAATGCCTTTCAATTTCCTATGAAGAATTAACATTTATAGTACAGAAATCATTGGCAGAAAGGGCAAGAAAAGCACAAAGCAAATGAAGTATAAGATGGGCTAAATCAGCAGCACAATCTAGATTAGTTTTCAAACAGACCACGAATGCCTCCTTACCATGCGAAACATATTGCTGGCTGGTGGATTCACTTTGGATCGAAACGTGTTGTGGGCTCTCAGGCAGTCTTCAATGAACTTTGCATCTTCTATGTCAGGTAAGGGGTATTGTGGATAAGCATGATAGCAAGTGAAGAGATCCAGTAAGAACAATGCAGCAAAGAAAAATGTGATTTTCATAATTTTTCAATGCTTTCAGTACCTTTTTTTTTTAAGTTTTAAAAAGAAAAATCTCTTAGGTGGAGGGAACACTGGCAAGCAGTTCTTCAGAGGTTGTTCTCTGGGTGTGGAAACACTTGAAAGTGTCAAAGTAACAGGAAGTAAAATTGCTTCATAAGATACAGTTCTATCTGACATCATAGCTGGCTGTCAAAGGGCAAACCGTGAAACAGGCATCTGCCATGCATAATAACAAGGAGCAACACTCCAGGTATACTTCTGCCTTTTCTTTGAGTGTGCTCCATTCTGGCTGACTGCCAAACCATTCCGTGCTTGTAGGTCTTATCTGAAGAGATGCTGCAGAACAGCTTTCCTAAAACCCGCGTCAACCATAAAAACTGTAGCTCTGATAAATATAAATCTGCTGTTCAGTTGATTTTCCTACATTATAGCTTAGCCATACCAGCCCAGTTACAATTATTTTGCAGGACCTTACTTCCATTTCAGAATTACTTAAATATTAAACAGAATTAGGAAAACTGATCAAACTGTACCTCAGCAGGAGAAAAAAAAACAGTTCCTGAACAGCAACTTGCTGCAGAACAGACCTTTTGACCTGGTTTGGTGTGTAACAGAAGTACCATTTGGAAATCCCAATCTTAAGCATGTGTGGATTCTCTCCTTTCTTAGCCATGTGCCATTATCTGATAGCCTGAAATCACTGGAGGACCTCCCTGTGCTCCCAGTAAGCGTCTATAGGGTTAGCACTCCTGGTGTAACATTCCACATCTGATCACTTTTTGGGGAGGTAGGATGGCTGTGTTGGGCTCTTCATTGTCTCACAAGCTGTTCTACAAGCTGGTTGATTTTGGTTTTGAAACCTAAACCAAATTGCATACACATGCAAGAGCATGAGAAGGACCATATGTTTCAAGAGCCGAAGCCTTGGAACTCAGATTTAGGTAGGTTTACAGAAAAAAGTGTGTTGTAGATTGTAAACAATGTTCACAGGTCTGATTCCTTGCTCAGTTTTGCAGGTCAGGTTTATCCTGCTGAACACTTGTGGAAATTATCATTCCGGTGTTGCCTTCTGTTTGCATGATGGCTCTTCTCTCTTAAATAATACCCTTGATTTGCTTCGGAGAGTTTTATAACAATCCATGCACCTAATTCAGATAGGCTGAAGGAGCTGTAGCCCTCCAGCACCATCACAGCTATATCTGTCTAGACCATTAACAGGAGGTATACAATTAAATATTTCTCTGTGTGCATGTGTTTATGGACATCCATGAACTACTAACTCTCCACACCCTCCTCTTAGCACTGTGATTATTTGTTGACCCATTTCATGAAGGTAGGGACAGCTGTAGGAGGCAAAAAAAATTGGGAGTGGAGGGGGCGCTTCTGGTGTTTTGGATCTTTCGGGGAAGAAACAAAAAGGGACCCTCCAGTTATTCTTGTTGGACAGGCTTAACATAACCCTTACTAATAAATAGTCTTCAGAAGCACAAGAGACCTGGACAGAGAGAGAACTGATCAAGTATTACCACTTCTTCCCCTTTTCTTTTACAATAGTTCCCTGTGCTTTGAAACTTTCCTAATAAGATCACCAATTTTTTCTGTAACAAATTATTTCTTTAAAAAAGATGGAGCTTAAGTGGTCAGTGGGAAGAGTCCGGCCACTTTCTCCATGGGAACGGCAAGCTGGGGGCAAGACGCTTTTGGTCCTGTCGTGCCCTTGATGAGAAGATGCCTGAGGCACTATCAGTCA
>VZRW01013468.1:941117-961662 GCA_013398125.1 Aegotheles bennettii | reverse complement strand
AATTCTGTGATTCTGTAAGGAGGCGGGGGGCTCAGCATATGTGACTACACATGTATTTCTTCTGATGAGAAGTAGCTAGCAGTAAAAAATCGCTGGTTTTCCTTCTAGGCTCGTAATTGGATTTTCAGAGCTTTAAGAGAAATGTTACTTTCAGCAGCAGCAGCAGCAGCAAACATCTATTCATTAGGTCAGTGCTTGTCGTGAAATGAAGGGCGATGAGGGCGTGTCCTAGTTGTATTTAGTTATTTTTGAAATGAGTTACCATATGCTGGTCTGATTTCTGTAGTCTAAGCAAGCCATTCCTGTACATGATGTTTGACAGCAGAACTGCTGAATGCAGATTGTCTGCTGGCATTTAATCACCTTCTAATCAACTTTTGAAGTGGATAAACAAAGCAGAATTCTAATAAGGAAAAGAAGTATTTTAAAATACTTGTTTTAGTTTATTATATTTATAGTTTACATAATTGAAAATTACTTATCTGTAAAGCAGAAAAGTGCCTTTGTCATACCTCATCCTCATCTAAAAGTAAAATACATACATACATTGTAGTTTATTTAAAATACACATACTGTTCTGCTCTCCACACAAAATTTCCCTGCAGCTTTTGGAGTTAAGGTTAGCTTTTCCTTTTTCAATATAACATTAAACCTAATTCTTTTACAGCTTCTGAGCTCACTGTCATTTCTTGTCACCAATTAAAACCTGACTGCTTCAGTGTGGAACAAATATGAAAACCCCTGACAGCCACAGTAGCAATTTCATTCATGGCATATAAACCCAGAGGGTGAGTGTCAGGAAGGCAGCAATTTGTTAAATACATTATCCATGTTATGTAAAAAATATTTCTTATTAGTTATCTTTTCTCATGTTTTGGTTTAAGAGAGCCCATTATTTTGCGAAGTCTAATTTGACTTCTTACATAGAAATGTGTTGGTTGAATAGATACACTCTTCTGTCTTGTCTGGAATAGTTACAAGTGTTGTTAGTCCATTTGCTTCAAGGCAAACACAGACCACCTCAGAGGTCAGAAAGCAATTGCATTCCATGGTGAAGTGATATTCAGTGTAATAGTTGGTGTAAAAAAAAAAAAAACAAACAAAAAAAGATTAATTTTCCTGTACTTTGTATTGTGGGTAGTCATGGTCAGTCTCTGCACTCTGTGTCAGTCTCTCTTTACCGAGTATAAGAAAGTTATGACTTACACGTAAAGGCTTTCCTGCAAATCCTTTGATACTAGCCACCACCAGAATTAAGGTACCAGAATAAATGGACTATTGATCAAGTTCAGTGCAATATTCCTGATTCTGCAACCAATAGCTGCAACTAAAAAAATCCTGTGGGTCTGATCTTTCTTGCAGCCTTGCATATTACACAGACTTCTAGTGGTTCAAGGTGCTGTAAGGTGCTGTCATCACATTTTACACTGGTACAAGGCACTTTGTATGGAAGAAGCTACTGAAAATACAGGCATTATTTCTTTTGATAAGGACTCAACCCAGGAAGCAACCTGCAAAACATGAGTGTCCATTATATATGCTCAATGGATCGCTTTTGGCCTTTATAATGCCATTTACATCAGTACAAAATATGAAGTATTGTAAAGTCTCCCTAAACACAAAAGGTCTTGATCCTTTATCTATACCAATGAGTGATAAGACAGTGTACAGAGCCAGCAAAGCATGCTTACTGTTCGGTCTCTTAATATATTACGGTTCCACTATTTCAGCATGATTGTACCCTTAGCAGCTTTTAAGATAAAGGGTATTTTGCAATTTGGTCATAACAACAAACTTTTTTTTTTCTGTAATGCTTGCATAAAGATTTGACTGCTTAAATGCAGTATCCATTAAAGAAAGATTTACCTCAAGTTTTATACTGGAGTCTGACTCTGAAGATTTTTACTAGTTTAGTCTTGTTCAGTCAATTTCTAATATAGACAAAGGGTTTGGATTGTAAACATTTGTCACCTACTTAATGAGTTACAAAGTATTTTGATCTGACACATTATTTTAGACAGTTCATATTATAAATGCAGGGGGAAAAATTTATCCGTAAGTGGCTGGCCAGGCACAATCCTCCAATATAGTGAAACACTTGGCTGCAGTTACCATGTCAAACAGATTCCTGACTTTAGCAGCATGATGAGCTGTGACAACAAGGATGCCAAATAAATGCCAGAACTGACACAAAGCAAGTAAGGATTCCAGGATTCAGTTTTGCTTTTATCCAACATGTCAGAGCACTCTAACCACATTTACATGGGTAGTTCTTTCTGTTTCACACTGCTTGCCTCCAAGAATTTTGTCTTAATAGCATGCTCCAATGTGAAAAGGTAGCAGTGCACAAATATTGATGTTTGAACTAGAGACACCTTGTACCCATGTCAGGAAAATAGTGGACAGGATAAAGCAAAGGATTGATAACACAGTTCTAAATTTGCAGGGAAATACTCTGTAATGCCTAGCTAAAGACTGTAATGTGGTGGTTTTACTTAGACAATCCCCTTAATGATGTTCTAGACAGAGCTGGAAGATCAAAGCTCTTTACTGGATTAGTAAAAACCTCATTTACAGAGTGGAAGGATAGTCCCTCACAGGAGGAGCCTACTGTGACAGTGTGTAAGGGTTTTTCCCCTACAAATAACTTGGTATAGGGACGGTGAAGCGGAGGTCTGCTTTCCTGCTGTCTATGCTGAGCTGCAGAAATATTCCTTTTTTATAGGTTTCAGATCAGCAGGGCAGTGGTGAGTGGGATGTATTTTCTCTGTGTGGTAATTAACACAGAGGGTTTTTGGATGGTAATAAATAGACTTTTAGACTTTTTGGATAGTTATAAATAATGACCACCTACTGGCACTTGTGAAGGTGACTCATAAAACAGGCTGTCAGGCTCAATGTGTTGTAGTCACAGCCTAGAGTACATAGTCTTGCCCTGCTTCTATTTCTATAGCTTGGAAAGTTCCTTGCATGCAACTTAATCCACTCTGCTTCTAGACACAAGCTGCTGTTTAGATCTAGTTAATTAGCATGCAAGCAGAAAGGAAAGAAAGTGACCTTTCTGTGGCCTAATTCTCCAGCTTCAGTTCAACAGGAGCCAGTGAAGTGCCATGCAATTAATAAGAGTGCAGAATGAAGTAAAGGTCTCATTTTATGGTCGGAGAGATTAATTTCGCAAAGAGGGACTCAGTGTAATTTTAGAAGCAGTTAATACGCAGTCTGCAGCACAGGTACTTAATTGAACCATCCCTTAAGTTCTACCAGTACATTAAGACAAGGATACATTTAATGTTTTCTTTTGCATTATGCTTCTGTGTGGTTAGTCATCAAATCTGAAATGACATCTAGGCCTAATTGGACTTCCACAGCTCCTCAAGGCAGTCATACTTTGAATTGTCCATGTTTGGTTATTTTCTTGTTGAAGAATAGATGAAACGAAGCATTTCTCTTTGGTGATTTGGTAGTAAGGCAAGTCGAAAGGGGAAAACAGCTATAGTGTGCTTATGTTTACTGCCTAATAGCATCTTCAGCTGGTATTGATCTATACCTATAATATACACATTTTTAATGCTTTCTTGTTGCATAAGGTACACCTTAATGAGAACTTGAAAATGTGTTTATTTCCTGATTTTGTCTTTGTATTTACTGATCTCTCTGCTCCCATTCATAAGGAAAGGCAGTAAAATGGACCATTAATAATGGACCATTAATAATGGACCATAAATGGACCATTAATGAGTCTATAGATATATGCTATTTAGCTCTGCTTGCTTTTATGAACAAGAATATGTAAAAAGAGCTAAACATCCATGTTGACAGGATTTGACCGTACAGCATCCATGACAGGAGAAGTGTACATTTAATTTCCTCTTCTCATTTTAATGGAGTTTTAGGCAATGAGCAGGCAGAGGGAAGCCCTGAACCTTGGCTGCTGTCAGTATTTGGAGATAAAGGCAAAGGAAGAAGCAGAAACAGCAGAGATGCACCTGTTAGAAGTGTGAAAACTAGTATTTGAGATGGCCCCTTTTTATTCCAACCAACATAATGAAACGGGAACTCTTGTGTCGGAATGTGTATGTAGTTATTAGTGTAGGCACTTTCAATCCTAATTATTCTGTGGTCCAGCAGAAGTAGTTACCATAAATATTTGTTTTAAATACATATATGATCACATCTAAATCACATATAAATATATATGTTTTTAAACTTGTGCCAGCAAACTTTCATTGATCCAAATGTTCACAGAAGTAAATTCAAAAGAGGTGAAAGCATGACCGGAGTAAAATAACTTAAAAGTTCAAACATGTTTATAAATATACATATAAATATATTTTATTTTATAAATATATAAACGTAATGAATGTGACTCATCTGTCTCTGGCAGTACCTCAGGCTCACAATATTTATGGGGACCTACAGTATAGGAAACAATTCCCCTCAACACCACCAGTTTCATCTGTAGATTTGTAGTTCTAAAATCTGTTCTAACAAAGCAGAGCCATTTTCCTAATGCAGTCAGCCCTAACCCAGAACAGGCTTTATCTGCACATCTGGGTCTCACTGAAAGTTCTGTATTATTCTAGTGTTCAACTGCCACCAGCTACAGAGAACTGAGCCTCCCATCTTGCAGCTTTGTAGGCCTATAAAACATCTCCAGAGACAGTCTTTCGCTTCAGTAATCTATAAAATACTTTTAAGACAGTCTTTATAACTACCAATAATATATAACAGGAAGAAAAAAAATATAGCAGACTCCTTTTTCACCATGGATTCTCAACTAATTCTGTTTTTTTTTCAATTCAACTCTTCATAACCTTTGTGCTTGGTCCAGAGGTTGCCCAGAATAACTTTCAGATGTAGGATATAGGTTGGTCAAAGCAGTGATAAACTGGAGTCAGAGGTCAGCAGAATATGTGAATGTTTTATGTCAAAGAAAGAGGGAAGGGAAAATGGATGTAATTTTGTGTCTATATAATATATACACATGGCATGATTTGGTCAGGGTTTAATAAAGTACTTTACTGAAGTAATTTTTAGGTATCTGAATACAGACAGAGATCAGCCACAATTGAAACCAGAATGCTGGGTGGCATTTGCAAGTCATCTTGTGGTATTGATGTTTCTCTGAATGTGCCCACCTAATAGGTACTCACATGCTTGACATTAAACTATTGCCAAAACTGGAGAAGAGAATACATCTTTCTCTGAAGCAGCAGGAGAAGGCACTGCACTTTGGCAATGTTCGTGTAACAAATTCCATTACTTCCCATCTGCTGCAGGAACTGAAGAAGTTAGCAGGGTAGCTGATGCTTCCTTCCTGTTCCCTCTAGTGCATGATAGTCTTGTAGTATTTGTGCTATGTATCAAAACTTATTGCTATAGTCTGATGAGAAGTGATTTATGGTTTATAGAATAAGAGGTGAAACGTTTGTTTTCTAAACTTTTTTTTATTCACGTTGCTTGAAATCTGCATTCTCTGTGTCTGTTTAAAGTTAGAGTTGTAATTATAAGAGTAAGGTAAAAACTAACATTGAAATATTATTTTTTTATTTTATGCTTTCCGGTATATATACATTCCAGCAATTATCTGTCATCATTCTAAACACAGTTTTTGTGTAACCAGGCACTTTGTTATCACATCATTATGCCTTCAGTTTCAGTCCTTTTTCACCTGTACAGATCTATTCATGCAGAACAAACAGCAGGCTGGGTTAATCTGTGACAAAATCCCTGATATATATTTTGATCTACACACTTTGTTTTCCCTCTACTCCCAACCACTACATTGTTTGACTCCTTACGTAGTCACAAACATAATTCTCCCCTGTGCTCATCTGATTGCACTACAGTGCAAAGTGCAAAGGAGTCTGTTATTAGCAGTCCTGATGTAGCAGGTGAAGCACATAGAAGTGTTTTGAAAAAAACCCTTTAAAATTATTTAAAAGGCACATGAGACTCACCTGCTTTCATGCGTTTTGTAAAAAGCAATTCAATAATCTCCAAAAAATCATCTGAATTTGATTCATTCTGTTTTAGCAGCCATATTATTTCTGCTAGCAATTGGAAACTCATCTGTCTGAAAAGCAAGTGTCTAAGCTTTTATTTTGAGATGTAATATGCCATAATATTTTGAAAAAATGAACAAGACATGCCTGATTGGTTAAAAAGTGTGCATTTATCTAAAAATGTTCAGCAGGCTGAGTGTTATGTGGGAAATGTCAACATTCTAAACTTTGATGTAAAGCTAATGTCATGAGACATTTTAATATAGCAATGTAGCATGGAATAATGTTTCATTAAAAGAGACATTTGGAAACATTAGACAAAGTACAGTTACACGAAATGAAATATTTTACAATGTAGTTTCAACTCAAATATTAATCTCTCAGTACTTTATTGCAAAATGGTAATCACAGGTGAAGACAAAGATGCTTACACCACAATCCACAGGTGATTCCTCTCTCATATTTGTATGTTGCACATTATATCAAGAAAACAATAGAGAGGGATTTTCGATTGCAGTGCTGTTTAATGTGGCCCCTTTTGAAGTATTTACTTGAATTCCATAAAGAAGTATGGTACTCAATTACTGTAACACAGCATCTTTTCTCTTTATGCTATTAAAGAGTTCTCTCTTTTTCATTTTCTGTGCTCTGGAAGAAAATATTGCTGTCACTTTAAGTGGTGTTTGCCTTTCATCTCGCTGCTTTTCAATGACTTTCAAGTCTTTAAGTGGTATCCAATTTATTTGTATTCTGATGCCACTTCTGTGAAGCATACCTTTCTGTCAACTGAGTGCAAGTTTTAGGTGTTTTGTATTTGGAAGCTATAGCATAAACAAATTGACAATATCAAGTGCAGCCTATCCTCTTGGTGGCAATTTCCACCCGTTTGCTATAGACCATTATTCTTTCAATTCATTCAACAGAACCATTTACTTTCATCTGACTAGGGTTCGTGTTGACTCTCAGTCCCCAGAGCTTGATTAAAATCCCTTGGATTTCTGTGGAGGCCATATGCTAAACATGAAAGTAAGTCTCTATATGCTGAAGGTACTGGAGGGAGTTATTTCCTTCACCATATTTATTCATTTGTTTCTTCTAATATTAAAGACTTCTTCAGTGTTTAAGTTGTTCTTCTGCTATATCTTGCTGCTGTTTGTAACTGCCCTACTAGGGTCTAAATTTGCCTTCAAGTGAGTTCTTAAAGATGCTAAATTTGTACTAGCATATAAGAGATAAGAATTTATTTTCATAGTTGCTTTTCCTTTTTCTATTTAACCCAGCCTTCTACTACCTTTATAATTTACTGTTTATTGAAATAACAGCAGTCAGCAGTAATTTGTCATTTTTAGCACTGATGTACGCTTTTGTAACGGCTTCACATTTCTGTGGGTGTTACCAGCTTTTTATGCACATGAATTCATATGTATATTAGAATAGAGTAACATGTATGTCTGTGGAATCAAAATATTCTGGATAGAATCATCAAAAAGCTTTCAAATACATAGGTATGGGTATTTTTTAGAGATAACATGTAAGTTACTATCAAAGATAACAAGGCAGATGGGAGAAGCTCATGGTCTTTTATCTTACAGCCTTTTATTTTCCTGTGGGGTGTTCTTCCAATATTTGAAGATTTAATGGCCGCCATAATAGAGTACAATGCTACTATTACAAGGAAGTTGTATATTTTTAAACATTAACTTTGTAAAAAAATAGAATAAATTACTAATGTTGTATTTAAAAATTAGTCAAGTGGCCCTCTTCAGTCTAAGGTCTAGTGCTATTTAGAATGTAAATTTAGAAACACACAACATTTCTGCTTTCATATTAATTCTTTGCCAAACATAACGGAATCCAGACCAGTCAGTCAAGACTATAAATTATAATGTAAAATATATATATTTCACATATAGAAAAACAGCAAAACATGAAAGAAACTTAAAATATGTTATATATAATGTGGTTTCTGTCAGATTTGTTTTAATAGCTATAGCTTTATATTAGTGGCATGGGGCTAGGTTCCATACTTCTAATATTTGCATGCATATTTACAGACCAGCTAAGTCACAATGTGAATCAGTTTTATATAACATTACTGCTTTACTAAATTATTCAAATTTGCTGACATTGAAGACCCTGACACAGTACAAAAAAGCTTTCACTAAAATCACTTCTGAATTGTAAGAAAGGATTTCTGTTTTGAAGGGTTACTCTTGTTTATGTATTAATTATTATTGCTGCGTTTCCTTTCACTATATTTTAGGTTTTTTTCAAAAGCTGTTAGTCTTAGATATCTTCTGAAGAAAAAAAACCCCTCACCTATATTTTCTTATCTGAAGATGTGCTTTTACTTCATAATTGTTTAGGCAAAGAAGTTCAGTGGACCTCAGAGAAAACAGATGATTTTTAGTCAGGAAAACCATAACTGGGACCTCAAGTATATGAGGGGAAGGGAAGCTAACAGAGAAATTATGTAGTTGCCAGAATACCCCAGATACCTTTAGCCTACCTAACTCAATAACCAATAAAAAAGATAGAAGACAGAACACTGCAGTCTTCAGTGATGCTGTATTTATCCTGGGAAGGCTTGCTGAGACACCTGGGACTCTCGGTATCCTGGCCAGCTTGTACTTCAGTTACCCCTGTGTCTTCTGCAATTGGATCTCTGAAATATTCCAAGCTCATGTATGTCTTACTGCATAAAGAAAATACTAGTTTTTTTAAAAAACAATATGTGGAAGTGACTCCTTTTGTGAGACACAGTGCCATGCTTTGATTTATACATGGTGGTGCCAAGTGTCTGCGGAGCTCAGGGATTGCCCAGACTTTGTTTATCATTTAGTCTTCCCCAAAACTACTGAAGAAGAGAAAGAATAATGAAATGGATCACTGCATTGCAGTACAATCTCAGTCAGGCCTGGAAAGCATAAAGTTTTGAAGGCACGCAGCAGACAAACTCTTGGCAAAGTTTATGACTTTCTCCAAGACATACTGAAATCAGTTAAAATCTTTCAGTAGACACTGAAGAACTTTGTTTTGATACAAATAAAAGTAAGCAAAGATGTTGACTGACAGAAAGGGGGAGTGGAATAGAAAGCACCAAGGGAATAAGAATTTTGTGAGTAACTTGGAGGGAGTCAAACCAAGAAACAGCATATTCATTAATAATCCTAAGAGATTTCCAGGCTGTTTTTCTGGCAATACCATAAGATGGCAAGTCCTGAGGACTTTTTTTTTCTTTTTTTTTTTTCTTTGTTTCACAAAATTAACATAAAATGCATTCTTCTTTCCTATTTCTTGAGTTTTTTATTTACTTATTTATTTTTTATTGCACTCATGGTAGTCCTTAGGACCATAACAATGTCAAGAGAGCATGCCACACCTCCAGCAGCCACTCGAGCGGATTTATGATGGCTGCAATCATCCTGTTTCCCTGGTCACCTTTTATAGATTTACATGCTGGTCTGATAAGAATGAACAATAAGCTATTTGTCAACAGGGAAAGCAGAGTTTTATGAAGAGAGAACCTTTGAATTTTTAGATTTGCCTTAAAGAAGCATATGTTAAAAACCCATTGCTTGAATATATGTAGGATGAAGGACAGGCAGACTGAAAGGAAGCAGCCAAGATCAGGAAAATTGGGAAATTTGAAGAAGCTGGAAACTTGACTCACTTTAGGAAGTGGTAAATGCTTGGTAAAGGGTGGGATGATAGTAGGATAGTTATTAATACAACTTTGGCTTACACAACTGATGTTCATGTGAGCACAACAATAGAAGATGCTTCTGTTAGGAATTGATTGCTGATTACTTTTATGTCCAGTTGGCATGACAGGAAATGCCAGCATTTTGATTCAGAGCACTGGTCTTAATTTCTGAAAGGACAGAGCTCAAGGCTGGCTGCTCAGTTTTCAGTGAGTTAGAGGACTTTGGTCATGTTAAGGTACATTTGGGAGATTGATAGCAAGTTAAGCTGTCTGCATAGACATAGCCACAACAATTTAAAAAATAAGGCGTTGTTTTTCCACAGTAACCAATTTAATTAAAAAAATCTGGTAATTCCTGAACTTCTTGGAAGGCTTTTGAAGAAATTGGAGTGTATGTTCTAGTGTAGTTCAAAGAACCTGAAAGTCTTACTACTTCTTCTTGACTTAGGTGCTAGATGAAATTAATGCGAAAGATGTGGAAGATACATGAACTGAGGCAGATTTTAAGATGAAGGGCATGTTATCCTTTAGGTGAGCAAAAGAATAGACAGGCTAATATTCATGTGCTGGGACATTTTTATCAGCTTCATTTTAGTCCCCTGCAGATGGTGTTAGAGTAGACTCAAATTCCTGTGATATTATCTGAACTGCTGCACAGTTCTGTATCTTATTCCCACATTCTAGCAAGGTTTAGCTGTTGACCTCCCCCTCCCAAAAAGACTTGAGCTGTACAAAAGCCTGAAAATTGCAGAGGTCTGGAAATTGTGAAGTTTTGAATTTGTTCAGCTCTCCCTTAGGCACTCTATTGTATGGTCAGAATATGAAATATATAAAATACAGACCCTCATTACATGTTTTTCATTTTGTGCTCTGTAGATGACTGTCAGAATTTTCCAAGATTAAAACTGCCATCCTTAATTAGACAGTCTGAGATTTTTTCTTTATGCACAAATTGCACAAATCTTACATGTTTTCAAACAAAATTTCATATGTGAACAAGCAAGACCCAAATCTGCTTCACTTGACACCTATTAAAAAGTTGATCAGAAATAGTTATTTTTCCTTGAAAGGGGATTCATTGATGAATTTTGTACATTTTTACTGTGTGTGCAGTGTTTAATATATTATGTCTAAATGCTGAAGTACCTTGCTCACTTTTTTTCCTTTTTCCTCAGCAGAGTTCTCACTGATTTCAACAATAGCAGTTTCTCAGAACTTGGCTTTAAGTCTAAACACACACCTTTTATTAGAACAGATTGCCTGTAGTCTGTCTGGCTCTGAATGTACTTCCTCTGTTGTTCTGTCTTAGCCTCTTCACAGCTAAGAGGTTTTGGGGGTTTTGTTTTGGTTTTGTATCCAGATCTGACCACAGTGTGTAATGGCTTTAAGCCCTCAACCTTTAGGAAAATTTTAATTGGGACATTTTTCTTCTTATCTCTAATTTACACCCTAGAGTCTTATTAGGATGGCTTTCTTGATTTCGTTTATAAACAACCTTCTTGTGTCTGAGCTGAACTGAGAGTTACATTTAACCTCCAGCCCTGCTAATGTAGTATTGGGCTGCTAGAAACAAGACTGCCCTTGAAAAAATGTGGGTTTGGTTGAACTTAAAAGATCACTTTGCCACATCTAATGAAAAGGCTTTTTCAGATATAAGTGGTTACCCTACTGGGAAAATATATCTTACAGCAGTCTCAAGGCTTCTTTGTTATTATTTTTTTCATAGACACATNCCATTTGCCTTCTTGGCCACAAGGGTACATTGCTGGCTCATGGTCATCCTTTTGTCCACCAGGACCCCCAGGTCCCTTTCTCCTACACTGCTCTCCAGCAGGTCAGCCCCCAGCCTGTACTGGTGCATGGTGTTGTTCTTCCCCAGATGCAAAACTCTGCACTTGCCCTTGTTGAATTTCATTAAGTTTCTCCCCGCCCAACTCTCCAGCCTATCAAGGTCTCTTTGAATGGCAGCACAACCTTCTGGTGTGTCAGCCACTCCTCCCAGTTTAGTGTCATCAGCAAACTTGCTGAGGATACATTCTGTACCCTCATCCAGGTCGTTGATGAAGATATTGAACAACACCGGTCCCAGTACCGACCCCTGAGTCATAAAGGAATGTCATTGCAAGAAGCATCTTGCATATTAGTATTCCATTTTGCAGGTGTGAAACCAAGTTCTCTTTTCAAGCATAAAGGTTATGCTGTCCTCTGCATTGTCCAGCATCCAGACCTCGAATCTGAAGAAGGGATTTGAAGCTAGGAGAGATGACAGCCCCCACCCCACCTCTCTTCTGGAAATAAGAACCCTCCAGTCCCAGTAACTTCCTTGTTCCTTTGACAGGAAATATTTGTCTTTAAATGGGAAAATAAAGGCTCAATTTATCTTCTGTTAGACAGATGTCTACGAGGAACAGACATCCTTGCTAGGCCCTATACTGGCATCTGTGAGGTGTCCAGCAGAGCACAGAAGAGCGGGCTTTGTCTCAGGTGCCTGACTCATTGCATTGACTCAATGGCATTACTTCACAACTGAGCTGAATTGCTTTTGTGGGAGGTGGCTAAAAAGGTAACCTTTTTATGGGAGGACTGAGCTTGAGTTCCATCTTGAAATACTAAGTTGTTCATACAGACATGATCACGTGTTCATGTGTTAGTTTTTATATTTGTCTAAAGTAGGTAGAAAGTTACACTGTTGTACAGACAGGGTATTAGGATGAGTGACCCAAAGCAGCAAGTCAGCTATTCCAACTCTGTCAGCATTGAGCTGAGTGGAAACAAGGGTTTGTTCCTTTCTTGCCCTAAGAATATTCTTGTCTATTTAATTACAAGACAAGAAGGACACATTCAACTAAGGAATCTGTCAGAAAGAAAAGATCCTCTGTCCTCCATCCTGTATCCTATTCTGGCAAGCTGCAGTGACCTGTGTGTCTGCAGTACCTGAAATAAAACCCAGGTAGATGCTGATAATGTTGTAAAGGCTGAGGAAAAGAGCTTTGTTTTCTGTATTTGTTTCTGTGAAGTTCTGGTACATGACACAACAACAAATGCAATAATTTGCATTGATTTTTCTGCAGAAGTCCCAGTTCCACTGGATGGAAGGTGAGCCTGCATAGGAAATGTAGCCATTGGTATGCAGAGCACACTGCTGTGTTAATGCGTGATTATAGCATCACAGTCACTCAAAAATGTAGGAGTGATACTGAATAGAATTCAAACCCCACTGATACACAGCAAAAGATAAATTTTCCCTAGCCTTGATGAGAACTTAAAAAAAAACACATACTGGAAAGGAATAACCTGTTGTAACACATAAAGAGTTCAAAGCTCACAATTAAATGCTTTCTGCATCTAAGGAGATGTTTACAGGTATGCACTGCTGTCATATTTTTCCCCCAAAGACAATGTTTACTTGTGCTGCACGGATTACAAACTGCACCAAATCTGCTAAAATTCATATACCACCTCAGTATTGTGCTGTGATTCCTATTGTAAAGTTTTGCCCATAGCCTCTTTTATGGAATTTCTTACGCTACCCTGTGCAAAACACCACATCTTAAGATAGTATTGTATACATCACCCTTTATCTTACGCCATGTCCCTTTCTCATGACAAGCAATTTATTTTGAGGTTGAGGTGACTTACGTTGGTTCCCAGAGACATTGTGGTATTATCACTTATTACTTATTTTAAGTTCAGGCAATCATCTGCAAAGGCTGATAAAATAAGTAAATGCAGTGGTAGTTAAGCGCTGACTCACAACTGAGTTTTTGGGGGTTTTTGGAGAGTCGCAGTAATGTAGGAATGCTTTTAGCTTTTGACTAAAGCAAAAGATAACAGACAATTTTTTTTTCCTTCTGGACACAAAAAAAAATTACAAATACCAACATAGTGAGGACTGGATTATTCTCAGAATTCATACAATCTGTCATCAAAATCAAAAACAACAATCCCAAAACACCTCTTATAGGTGAAGAACTCTGCCTACTCTGGCAATAAAGTGTAAATAACAGCTCAGAGAAAGTGCTGAAATGCATAAATAGCTGGAAAGTGAATGCTGTAGAACCTTGTTTTCAAGCAAGAGTGTGAGCTGGTGTTGTAATACTTTTTGCTGTTACAGCATGTTCTAAGGTGTTCAGTGAATTTTACAAATACTATTTCAGTAAGAAAAAAAATCACAATCTTTTGGGAGAGCATATGAATTCTATTACACCTTTGAATATAAACAGAGAAATGGTCTGTCTCTTTGGTCCCTGGGAATGACCAGCAGATGCTCACCCTCTCCCAGGATCTGACATAGTAACATTGCTATCAGTAATTTTGATAACACCTCTCTTTCTCACCTGAACTTCTACCAGTAGCTAACAGACTACTACTTCACATTTTCTAAGACTCAAAAGTGTCTCTTTCATCTTCATTTTTTGCCATCCCAAGCCCACCTCTATGTGCCCCCCAATATTATACACTATACACCTCCAAGAAAAATAGATTTCTGGGAAGGGAGTCAGTAAAGCTTCTGAAAGTTTTATATGTATGTTTCTTGAGCCCATATAGAGTTACAGGGTCTCTTCTGACCTCTTACAGATGTTTGACAGTGAACTGATTTGCAGGTGGAGTGTCCAAGTAGTGTTTATATAATGGGAGCATCTATCCAGCTATCTAAAAGAAAGAATATTTTAGCAGCTGTGAAAACTTGCAGCACTTTGCTAAGCAGTGATAACCTTAGGAAACAGTGTCCATATGCCTACTACTAAGAGTTCAATAAAACTCCTCTGATCCTGCAAATGTGTCATCTCAGAAATAAGAAAAAAAAATAAAAGTAGCCATATGATTTCTACCTAAAGTGTTCAGTTTCATCTTTCAGTGCTAGCAGCTTTTTTTGTAGTTCTGTATTCTGACACATGCACTTACATTTTAAGCTTTCATCTCCATCTGACTTTGAACTCCTGCTGGCAATTGTTGAGTTAGTTTACCAGGGCTGTACACTAAGCATAATAATAATTTCACTAAGTATTAGAGAAAAGGAAAAGCCTAATGATTTTGCATATCCTATAAATCTTTTTATGTTAGTGTAGAGTGACTTTTTCCTAATAATAATTTGGAAATTGAAGTCCTTCACAGGACTGTGAAAGCAGTAAACTTAATAAATTAATTTCAGTAGAAATGAAATATGGTCATCCCCTTTTTAAAACTGGAAATCAGTAGTCCTCTTCAGGCTGCAGATCTTGCACCAATAATTCATGTAAGAAAGAGCAAAGGATTAAGAAAAGCCTTAATATTTTTCATCTGATTCATTTTTTATATCTGTAAATACTTCCCCTCAGTGCAATGATTTCCATCAATGTTGCCAAGTGCCAGTTTCCTTCATTTTTTTAAATACTGGTTCTAATAAATAAGTGGAAAAAGTAAGAGAAGTAGGAGCATGAACAACCCCACAAAAAAACCCAAGAAAAGCAAATCCTATTCACAAATAGTTCAGACTTTAGAGACACTTGCTGAGCAGTTAAAAACTGTTGTTTGTACGATTCTTGTATGCTGCAAACAGTCGTAGCTCCTTTGTGAAAAAAAGAAAAATGCTTAATATGGCGTGTAAAATAAGAAAATGTAACTGAACATGCATGTAACAATAGAACATGTGTGATCATTGCATATAGATAATACCTGATTCTAGCTTGGTGAGGAAGAGGAGAAAGCAAGCCAAATTCAACCTGAAGGCAAGGTATAAACATTTTCCTCATGAATCTGCTATGACAAAACTGGAGTGAATTTTGCCTGCTGCATGGTGGGAACGTCAGTTCAATTCAAAATAAATAATTTACAAGTTTTACCAATCACCCAATCCTTCCTTTTCACCTCTGCAGTCTGGGAGCTATTTTAGGAGAGTACTGAGATTTCATATCCTCAGTGGGGCCCTTTTGTTTTTAGTCTCTACTTTAACCCTGAACATACAGGTTTTTTCATTGTTCACCATGGGTGAACAAACAGCTGCTATCTAATTTGACAGCTTCTGGTATCTATACACTGGTTTCTTATTTAGCCTTTTGACATATCAGTTGGGGGGTGGGGTGATAGGTAATAACATGATAAAGAGCGATATCTTCTTTGTTCTGATACTGGAGAATACATTTATTTCACAATATTTGTATTGCCTTGAACTTCTACACATCTTTAATTTAAAAAGAAAGAAGGAATGTTTTCTCTCAACTCTTTTGAGGAGCAAATTTGCTTTTGCCACACTGATGAATTGGTGTTCCAATGTGAAATACTGTAAATCACCTGCCTCTCCTCTTTGCACTAGCAATGTTCTCCTAGGAATGTTATGATTCATTATTGGTTTTGTTTTGCTGTTGTTCCACTGTGCTATTTCCTGCAAGTCATGTTAATCGTATCAGGATGGATCAGTTTCAAAGGTAGATTAATAACTCCTCATGATTTCTAAAAGCAAATCTCAGAGAAGGAGAAAAGGCACATTTGTTTTTTCACCCACAAACAGCTATTACATTTTTGACATTCAGAATTCTTTATAATCAAGGTAGTCCTAAAAATAAAGTTCTGGCCAACCAAGAGTTTGATCTCAGATTACCTAAAAGTGATCACTGGCCCACCTATTATCGGGTATTCAAACACTAAGATTTCTTTCACATGGAGGTTTGATTCATAGCTTGGGCTCTGGTTCTGCTACAAAATGTTATAAATGTTCGTCTCAGACGAATTCATTTTATAAAGAAAGAAGAGACAAAATAATCATCTATTCTCAGTTTCTGTGTAGTACAAATAAGACTTCAGTAAGTGAATTCTTTTAGCTACTGCAGCATGTATTTGGGGGAAGACCTCACATTTTGGAGTTCACATTTCCAGTGGGAGGGCTACATAATCATCTAGGGCAGTTTTCCATTATTCAAAGAGCCTTTCCAGCCAGTCTCATTACTTCAAAACTGTCCTTGGCAAACCAGTTTGAAATTATTTGTATTTTCGTCATTTTTTTTTCCTTTAAATTAAAATGACAAACTTTACTACAATTTTTAAATATGCTCTATCGTTTTTTTCTGAATAGAAAATATTTCATTTTTGTCCTGTGACACAGATATGTACATTTCTTCATTTTTATTATTTCTATTATTTGCTTGTAGTTGTAGATCAGAGGTATTGCTAGAACGGTTTTGGTCTCAACAGATGTAAAAAACATATATTATAGTCACTGATTCTGCTAGCTCTAGACTTCCTTCCACATATTTTTGCTTTCTTTACTGCTTTTCTGAAATTTATAGCTCTGATTTATAACGATTACTATCAGCTCTCATTCATATGTGATTTGATTCCAGTAGAAAGCACTGATTGAAAGTAGTTTTACTCTTTTCCTTTTAAATTCTATATTCTTTTGCTTAAAGTTCAGTCAATTCTCCATGTTTTTGACTACTATACTTTACTGCTTTTGTATACACTGTCTTACTACTCTCATTACTTCAGGTACCTTTATGACAGTGGATATCAACACCTGCTGGACTCCAGAGGGAATCTTTATAATATTCATGATTTCACAGGCTCATTTTCTTTCCAGGCTGGAGACTACTCCTTACTTATGATTCTTTGTTATATGTAATATCCAGGATAGTGCTGGAATGAAGAATCATCATCTGGTCTCTGTGATTTCTCTATTGCTGTTTTTCTGAGCTGTTTCTCATTATGAGGAGGGTTAAGTCATTCAGAAGGTAGGGTGACCACTTAATATTTAATTTTACTGCCATGTGATTTCTCAGTAATTAAAAATGATTAGTCCTGAAGAAGGATATCTCGTCATCTAGATCCTGGATATTGTGACTGGTGACATCTTTCCTTCTAACCAACAGGCTGCTTATAATGTCTTGCATCTACTCAAAAAGTTCAGTGTGATTTCTTCATCTTTTAAGTTGGTTTTGTCTTTCTTTTTGCTTTTAAATATAATTCTAAAAGTAACTTATACAATAGTCCATATTCTTTCTCTTCTCCAGTGTTTATTTTGATATCTTACTCCATAGGCCAGAAAAGCCCTTGAAGACCTTTCTGATTATTTTACATGATCTCTATAGATAAGGTTTCTTGAGATGCTTATTTAGTGGAATTTTTGAAATTGTAATAAATACACTGTTCTCTTAATTAAAAAATTAGTAGTGTAAGGACTATATTAAAACACAGGGTACTCTAAATGTTAAAACTAAACAATAATATTTCTAGAAAATCTATAATTAGATTTTCCATAGTTTTAGCAGAAAAATATAAGAACTAGAACTGCATTTATGCACTGGGATACAACAAATGAAAAAAAATTTCCAGTCATGTCCCATTGTTGATCTGTTCCGTTGTGTTCTGTAGGATCTGTGTAATATTCCAGACAGTATCACTTATCATGCCTTTGATTTCAGTTCTGAAAGATCTCTAATCTTGGGTGCCATCTGAAATATGTCTTCTGAAGATTGTTGGTACCTTCAGACTGGAACATCAGCAGCTGCAAGTTTGATGGTCTGAAGTAAAATGGAATCAAATTTCTTTAGAGACAATATTAAGATTCAAAAGATAAGTTGGCCCTGTAATCCAGAATTTTGCAAATAAATAATGTGAGGAAAATTCTCAGAAAATAAGAAACTCTTTCATGAAAATTGTAATGAGTCAGGTTCTTTAAAGGCAAAGGTTTAGATTTCACATTTGAAATTGAAACACTATTCCATTTTAAATAAAGGACAGAGTTAAAGTAAGAGCATATACAATAAGTCTCCTAAAATATTTCTTAAGGAATACTTTGAAATACAGTAATATTCAGGTTGTTAGCAACCCAGCTATGTACATTTGTTGCAGTTTCTAGGTGAGATGAATGTATACTTGGGATTGAACATACAGAGTTGAAACAGCCTGTAGGCAACAGTACAGTTGGTTCTCAGAAATGTTGGTTTATTTACATACATAGATATATGTGTATGTATTTATTATAACTAGTCATGACCTGCACAAAGAATTAAAAACACATTTTCAGTGTTTACAATAAAAGCCTAGTCCTATAAACCTTTCCTCCTAAGGAACAGTTCTTAATACAAATGCTGCCTTTTTAGTTAGTAGGACATTCAGGGTTTAAGACTGGGCTCAAGTTTATTTCTCAGTTGTATTTATAGAAGTTACAGTGCTTGTAATCACAAGACACAGGTTCTTTGAACAACTCAGTAAAACACCAGGCATTCAGTAATACATATATGTCTTCGTAGTAATACTAACAATACTGTTTCACCCCTGGCCAATGAACTGCAAGATCCTGAAGTGCTGTACTGATAAGCAATGATATTCTGTTCTCAGAAATGTGGAAAATGAAGTATAGATAGGGGGAGTGACTTTTCCAAAATCCAACAGCAGGCAGCTGGCAGGGATGATAATAAAATGCCTCTAGAAATAGGCAGTGGTGCATAGCTTTCAAAAGCTATCATGCCTACCAAATTCAGGTGACTGTCTTGAATAAAACCTTGCTGTTATTCAGGCTCCAGGATCAGACAACAAATATGCAGTACAGTAATGGAACTGTAAATACAGCTTTTCTGTTAGAGGGTGGAAATGTGGAATCAACTTTGATTCTATTCCAAAGGATCTTGTTTGCACAGGCTGGTACTTGGAGGATTATAACTCTTACCAACTTTAATATCATTGTGTCCTAGTAAAATGGATTTATGGCAGCAACAATCCAAACTGGAACTTGCACACTGGCAGAGAGTGCAGGGCTAGCTTTGTTTTAGAAATAGTTGTTCTAATAGCTTGTCATTTTATAGAATCAGATTAATTAAAACATGATTAAATTTAATTTCATTGCCCTTTCAGATCAGAAGGACACATATGTACATAAAATAAAGCTATCGATTATGAGAGGTGTTGTTGTAAGTGGCTTTAGGGGAAAAAAAGATTTTCAATTAATTTATTTTTCAGAGCCTCAGCATCTTTGGAAGGAAACAATGGGCTTTATGAGCATATAGAAGAACATGTCTTTTCATTTCAAAAAACTGGCTGCTCTAAATAGACCAGAGGCATGTTAATGTTGTGGTAATTTTAGTATTTCCAATTTCAGAGCAGTCTGAAAAGCAGAGGAAGTGGACCTTAAACCTCTCTTTATCCATTCCCTTCTTTTTATGCAGTACATGCTCAGAGACATATCAGTGTATGCGACAGGTAACACTGCACCCACACTGTCCAATGAATTCTAGCAGCACATTCAATAAGGGAAGATTTTTGAGCTGTAGTTTCATTTGCTTAGTTACAGTCAACTGGCCAGTGATTTGACCTTTAAACCCTGAGCTGTGATTTCTATCAGGTTCCTGGTCTCTGTGTATCAGGAGAAAATAACTTGTCTCTGAAATGTGTTTGTCTGATTTTAAAGCTGTACTGATGAATTCTCTAGGCATACCAAGGATGAGGGGGTCATTAAGAGCAGTCAACATGGCTTTACCAAGGGTAAGTCATGTTTGACCAACCTTATAGCCTTCTATGAGGAAATAACTAGGTGGATGGATGATGGTAGAGCGGTAGATGTGGTTTATCTCGATTTCAGTAAAGCATTTGACACTGTCTCCCACAGCATCCTCGTAGATAAGCTGATAAAGTATGGGTTTGGTGATGAGGTAGTGAGGTGGATCAAGAACTGGTTAAAGGGAAGAAGTCAGAGAGTTGTAGTCAATGGGACAGAATCTAGTTGGAGGTCAGTAACTAGTGGAGTCCCTCAGGGGTCAGTACTGGGACCGGTGTTGTTCAATATCTTCATCAGCGACCTGGATGAGGGTACAGAATGTATCCTCAGCAAGTTTGCTGATGACACTAAGCTGGGAGGAGTGGCTGA
>VZRW01013468.1:929812-940958 GCA_013398125.1 Aegotheles bennettii | reverse complement strand
CTCCTCCCCCTCTATTCTGCCTTGGTGAGGCCACATCTGGAGTATTGTGTCCAGTTCTGGGCCCCACAGTTCAAGAAGGACATGGAACTGCTTGAGAGAGTCCAGCGCAGAGCCACTAAGATGATTAAGGGAGTGGAACATCTCCCTTATGAGGAGCTGGATCTCTTTAGCTTGGAGAAAAGGAGACTGAGGGGTGACCTCATCCATGTTTACAAATATGTAAAGGGTGAATGTCACGACGATGGAGCAAAGCTTTTTTTCAGTAATGACCAATGATAGGACAAGGGGCAATGGTTGCAAACTGGAGCATAGGAGGTTCCATGTAAATATCAGGAAAAACTTTTTCACTGTGAGAGTGACAGAGCACTGGAACAGGCTGCCCAGAGAGGTTGTGGAGTCTCTTTCGCTGGAGACGTTCAAAACCCGCCTGGATGCGTTCCTGTGTGATGTACTCCAGGTGACCCTGCTCTGGCAGAGGAGTTGGACTAGATGATCTTTTGAGGTCCCTTCCAACCGCTAGCATTCTGTGATTCTGTGAATTAAAAGAGGAATGCTCTTATGCTTCTATTGAGCATATTTAATGGATACGTTATTCTAAATTTTAAAATACATTAGTGCACAGTTCTTTATGGTGTATCTTGCGTAGCACAGAATTCATGTTAGAGTCAATTTTTTTTTCAGGTAATAGTCCATTAAAACTGTTCTCAAAGATAAAAATGACATGATGTGCTAAAAATAACCACACATTGCACAGCCTTGATATCAAACATGCAAGATGGAACCTGAGTCTCAAAGGGGAAAGGAATATTTCCCTGGTTTCATGGATATATGCTTGAGTCAGCAGCTAATGTATCAAAAGAGTCTCTAATGTCTAACATAAAATGTTACTGTTACTGATGAGGTCAGAGTTTTGACCTGGTGACAAGAAAGCAAGTTTTCAAGTCTCAAACAAACTGACATTTACCCTTGGGAAGGAGGAAAAATGACCCGTGAAGTTTCCACCTGCTGATAGAATAAACATCTGTAGTACTCATGACTGGCATGAGTTCAGTAGCAGTGGAGCTTGCAGTGAGTGATCTCTGGCCTTCTGAGTGACTGCTGCCATTGAATAGTAATGGCTTCAAATGGAAATTACCTTAGAGATTCCTCAAAAGACTGGATTCTACCTATTGGAGATACCATAAAAAATAGGAGTCCAAGCATGCACAAAGTTTAAAGACTTACGTGAAGGGTGAACATGAAAAATTAATTAGTCACAGCAGTACAACTAAATACTCACAGGTAACCAAACAATGAGGGCTGTTTGGCAGATAAATATGTTCAATGGCTCCGTGTTTATGTGGGCAGGTGTCTCTTGCTGGAAAACACAGGTTTTGTATGCATTCATGTTTGTGAACATATTCTTCTATCTCTATTATAATGTTTATTTTCATATATTAAAGAATTATAAAATAAACTTCAATCAAATATCTTAGCTCTTCAGTGCCCAAGTATAAGTTTTATTATACTGCAAATAGCAGACACATTGCTTCACTGTCCTGAAACCAGAGATTTTTTCCAGGGCAGGTTGGAAGATAAGCTATTTAACACTCCAGAAGAAGGAGGCACAAGTTGAAAGCAAAGGAAAGCTCTAGTGATTTAAAAGGAAAACAATTTTGATTAGTAAGTTCTCTACCTCAGAAGTGTTTTGTTTAGCAAAACTGCTTTTTGTCTTAAAAGAAAATATAAGCCTGATTCTTGAGCCACAGTATTTTACACTACCTACCCACTGATATTACGTCTAGAAAAAAGTCAGGAAAATTGGACTCAGAAGTGACAGCAATGTTATGAAAGAGTTGAATCATTTGAAAGCAGAGTGTTAAAGTCTTTTCTGGTCTAAATGCAAAAAAGCAAAGTCGATGGCAATAAACTCAGCCAGACAACTCCAGACTGTTGTGTTCATTCGTTAATTTCCACTGTCACCACTGTATGTAAGGCTTGCTAACTGCAACATATATACAGCTTGCAACATACATATAGCTTGCTGACTGCAACATAAACTTTTAGAAGTACAATCTGCTAGGAACCACCAATAAGACAGTATTTAAATAAATAAAATATTCTGATTTATAAAATATAAAATATACAAAAATTGATAATTGACATAGTACCAGTTCCTAGTCTTAAACAATGCCACTTAGTTACCAGTGTGTCCCTTAACTGTGTGTCCCTTAATTGTTTTAAGTTACTTTATTTGAGCAGTAAAATAGTTTGTTAAAAAACACCTAAAGTTGGAAAATTAAAATTGGAAACCAGCAATTACAAACAATTATAAATCAAAAAATCAATAACTACTTAGCTTTTCAGCAAAAATTTTGGCTTCCAGTTATTTAAGTGTAAAGACTAATGAAAATGCCACATATGTAACTATGTACCAGGTATGCTTTTATTTTATAATTATAATCAAAAACATGGAGTTATCAAAATAAACCCATTTCAATATTAATTTTCCTTCCTGCTTTTAATCTTTAAATGAATGATCCTGATTTCACATGTTAATCTGTTATTAGTCTAACAACAGGATTATAACCTCAAAAGTTCACAGTGCAAAGACTAGTGGCACCAAACATGCTTAGCAATGTAATATCTAGAAGAGAGTTTTGTCTAGAATTCCTAATCTATTCATTTGGAAGTAGGTCTTTATTTTTCCCTTGGTGGTACACAATTTTGGATGTTCAATTCTAGAAGACCAGTAAATTAATTGTGACATTATTTTTTAGGAAAGCTATCATCTCTGAGTGATATCTGAAGTATTTCTAAAGCTTCTTTGTACCACTTGCAAGGTTACTAAGCTCCAATTTCTCCAATTTCAAAACCTAATTTATGGCCATTAACTGCTCTTGCAATCAATGGAGGTGCAAACCAGTTCATATCCCATCGGGACTCCATGATGCACCCTCACCCAAAAACATGGCAGATTCCTATACCTTTCACAGGGGTATAAGAAATCTATATAATGAAAAATTCCTCTGTTCTATGTAAATCAAACTATCTAATAGCTCATTTGGGAAATGGGAAACACAGGTTTTCACATGGCTGCTGTTTCGCCGTCAGAGGCGAATTGTTGTCTTATTTTCTTGGTGACAAATTTTTTATCATCATTACACCATACTAGAACCCAAGGGAAAAAAACATACTCATCATCTTCCATAGAAAGCTCATTTATGTAATCAACTCAATGATCTAAACAATAAGTTGAATGCACATTTGAATCAATTAGATAGATAATCCCAACTGTTTCAAGTCAAACCATTCTACACAGTTGTAAATAGAAATGATAACATGGATTCCCTTCTATGCCTAGATCTCTTGTGTTTTATTTTTGCAGGCTCTGTATCACATAGTGAATACTATATGAACAGTTTGATATGGTTACTCAGCAAATGCATAGCTTTTCTACATAATATTGTATATGCTGATATAAAACCTTTGCAGTATAACATCCTCTGCCAAAGCTTGTTAAAATAGTTCATTAAACTGAACTTATGATTATAGCTTTAGAAGCAGAAAATACCATAGTTCAAGTAACAGAATAGTCTTGATTAGTGAACAAAGTTCACTGCAGAATCTGGGCTACTAAACACTTTTTCCATTAATCCACAGTTATTTCTTTGTATCTTTTCTGGCTAAATTGTAACCTCTTTGTGTACAGATTTTTTTTGTTATTGCTGTTTCACTATTAGAGTACCAGGGATCTGGTTCCACCACGCTTGTAAAATAAGCATGATTAATGATAATGTCACCGTTTTCACCAAGTAGATTTTTCACAATAGCTAAAATTGATTTGATCTGCTTTCCTAAAGAAAATTGGGATTAATTTGGAGTTATTCTGCTTTTTTTGGTGGGTGAAGGATTGTTTGAGGCTCATTTAGTTTGGTACAGTTGGTTTTGGCTTTATAAACTGGAAAGTCCCTTCAGCCATTTTAGAATTAGAACATTTTTTTAAAAAAAAGAACTGTATTAATGACATCACGTCTTTTTGGAAAAGTTCTGAGGCATGTTTGTTTTGGCAGAGAAATAACTTGACAACTAAGAGTTCAAAAGGAAGAACATAAAGAAGGAAGCCTTTGCTATGGCTTACAAAGTGCAAAGGAATTGAACAGAAAAGTTACGCCAATAGAAATGCATGGAGATTGGGACTGAGTGCACAGAGGCAAGATCAATTAGGTTCAGCATTTCTTCTGCTTGAAACAGAGGCAAGACACAAATCATAGAATCATAGAATAGAATCATGAAATGGTTTGGGTTGGAAGGTACCTTTAAGATCCTCTAGTACCAACCCCCCTGCCATGGGCAGGGACACCTCCCACCAGACCAGGTTGCTCCAAGCCCCATCCAACCTGGCCTTGAACACTGCCAGGGATGGGGCAGCCACAGCTTCTCTGGGCAACCTGGGCCAGTGTCTCACCACCCTCACAGTAAATAACTTCTTCCTAATATCCAGTCTAAATCTACCTTCCTTTAGTTTGAACCCATTTCCCCTTGTCCCATCACTCCATGCCCTCATAAAAAGTCCCTCTCCCACAGAGGACCCTGCTTACTATTAGTAATGCAGGAAACTGTGGAAGGGAAAATAAATTGCAGCTGCATGTTTTCCTAGTTCAGTGCTATTCCCTGACCAGTGTGCTGTCCTCCAGACACAGCCCCCTCTAGTAACTTTCCAAATACCATGGCCACTAGGGTGGTAAGTTAATGACCAGTTTCCCTCCATGTCCTGACTGAGATGCATTCATTAATTTAACAGTACACTCTCCCAGCTATATAGTTGTATATTTTGCTAACAGAGTTGCACAGTTTAGTAATTGAGATATTATTTATGATTCTCTTTGTATGTACTGTTACTAAAGATGAATAGACTCCTGATTTAGTTTAATTTGTCACAGATCCGGGCACCTGTTTCTCTAGCTGAGCTCCTCCATGTCTCAGCTGTAGATTTTTTGAAGTACTTTGGCAACTGAGCTATATCTTCACTAGTTGAACAACATACTTCAGCTGCAAAGTTATTTACAAACTTTACTGATCAAGCTGCATATTCTTGGGTTGAATTTGCTACAGACAGCACTTTGCAGATGGAACTGAATTCTTTACTAATCATGGGAGATGAATTAATTTATTTGATTAGCAGTAATTTGCATTATTTGCTGATTATGTTCTTCAATTCCCACCCTAAAGAGCTGTGTTGTGTTGCTAGTGCTGGTTAATCACTTATTACACTCTACTTCAGAGAGGAAGGCATTTTGGTTGTAGATAGTCTTCAAATACTTCCTAAAAAACACTCCTTTCATGTCATAGAGGGGAAGATATTAGGGTTGGTTTTTTTTTTACATACTACACGTGAAAGCACATTTCCTATGTAGGCAGTCTATTTTAGTTCCTTTGCTATAATTTGCTTTATTTTCTCATTATTTATTAAGTTTATGCAAGTACTGTTACTATGGCCATAGCTATGGCAATGCCATTCTTTTCATACTAGTGCTAAGAAGGGTTTTTTGGCTCTATGGGTGCACCCATTGGGGTTAGGTTCCCCACTGGACTAGGTTGCAGTGTAAACTCACAACTAAGCTGAAGTCAGATGCTCATGGCAGAGACATGGGCAAGTGTAGTGGTTTATTCACCAGTGGTGACTTAGGAGGGTACCCCAATGTACTCTATGCAACTCACTGGACCAGCTGCCTTTTTCTGTCTGCTTTTGTGTGTATAAAAGTATATCATGGTGTAATTCCTCTGTAAATAAGCAAAATTCATGCAGGAGACAGTGTACAAGCTTGTCTTCTTAAAAATCTTCCTCTACTCACTGCTGCCAATCTCTCTGATACATAGTTTTTAAAAATATTTTTTACAAAACATCTCTGAAATACCTGAGAGTTTCTGTTTTATGCGATTAAGTCTTCCCCTCACCTTACAAAAAGAAAGTATTCTTTACTTATCTATGTAGTGCTTAGAGTAAGAGATTTTTCTGAGTATTGAGTGTTCTCACCAACTTAAGTGGTTCCCAGCTATCATTCATAGAACTTAAAACTTACCAAGAAAGTTTGCATGTGGCTACTGGCTCAGGGGGCTGACATAGAAACATACTTACCAGCTGGAGCTGTACCCAATTATTTCATTAAAAAAAGGAAAAAATAGCTCACTGATAAATAATCTGAAGAGTTAAATCAGTCCTGGCCCTTAAATTGCATCCAGGTAGGGAAATGAATTTTGCTTATTTAACTTGTTCAGAATACAGTATTAAAAGACTGAGATTAAAGACTGCAAATGAGGAAATTGTGCCTTTTGCTTAATAAAGGAAATAAAATACCAGTGGATTCTGAATTACAAGGGATACAATTTAGTCAAATGCATAAAATTTCTGTGACAATTTTTTTTAGTTGGCTAAAATTAATTGGAAAGTAAGTAAAAATAGAAATTAAAATACTTTCATTTTTTACATTTCCATTTGGGACAGCTTATCTCTTTAAGTTTAGTTTTGGTTCGAAATTTGGGTTCTTATGCAGCACTTATCAAAGATTGCTGGAGGACTAGGGCTTCATTTCTCAGAAAACGGGGATTTCAAAAATCATGGTCTGTGTCAGAAAGAAAAAGAGAGCTTTCCAAAATGGTCACCAAAATATATATGAAAAATGCAATGCAATTTTAAAGTGCTAACTGTATGTCTAAAATTACAACTGTTTCCCCATGTGTATAACTTTAGATTTTTGTACATTAAATTTTATGTGCCCTTTTATAGCTTTATCCTTTGGTGTCATCAGATCCTTCTGAAACTCTTTGTAGTTAGCTTACTAGTCTGTAGTTCTCCAAATTCCCTAACAACTGTCTTGAAATCTTGATGTCGTATTAGCCATCTCTATTTTTCTGGCACCAAGGTAGTCATAAGCAAAAGGTTATATATTACAATGTTACAGTAATTTCATACCTGACTGCCTTTTGAACATCTTACTGTATATCACTTGGTCTTGGGGATTTGTTGCTTATTCATTTTACCAATTTGTTCCTAATTCTATTCTATTCTACTGACACTTAGATTTAAGATGCTGTGTCTGACATGTCCATCATAAAGGAAGTTTGTGGTATAACTTAATTCATTTTCAATGAGTGTAGGAGAAAGAATTAATTCTCTTGACTTCTTGAAGAACTTCCTTCTTGCTGTAAATGTATATTGGCCTTACAGAATCTTAAGTAGCATCCCTGCTTCTGCCATGTTGGAAAGAAGTTAGTTTTAGGTTTTATGCTGTTTGTAAGTTCATCGGTGGTTTTAGCCTTCCTGTTATTTTTTATATCTATCTTGCCTATATTCATGTAAAAAAAAATAATTAAATATCACCTTTCAAATAATGTTAGTTGCTTCACTTTTTAATTAGATCAACTTAGTTTTCTTTCTAAAACCTTTTAGTAATTAATGAGCATTTTCTTCAAGTCTATAATATTGTAACCATTATAAACAGTCTTTGTACACTTAAAAACACTTTATCCCTTAGAATGCACCTTTTAATTAAGTTTCTATAATAAAAGGAAGAATTCCTTCTCTAATAACCTTACCCATCTTTATGTAGCTCCCTTTAGGAAACAGAACTGATAGATCAGGTCTCTTGGCTTTTGGTGTGATCTAACAAGGATACTGAATGCAATTACATTATAGTTTTTGTAAGAGTGGTTCTGGTTTTGTGCATCACTTAAATGGCATTTTCTTTACGACATACCTCCTCCAATTTCTTCTTCAGTTTTGTTCCCTTCACTCTGTCCTTCATTTTGCAGCTACAAGAAACGTCTAGGGCTGACTTGGACTTTCTGCCCTTCCATACCTCTTGGCTTCACCACACTGTGTCTAGCCTCTGAATGACTTGCCAATACAGATTCTACTTTCAAACACGGAACATGTGGAATCCCAACACTGGGAAATATGGGAACAAGCTTTTAGTTCTGTGAATTTGAGTGCTTTTTAGGTGAAGATACTTTTTCAGCCATTGGGTCTCTCTTCTTTAGCTCCAGTAGATTTTGTATCATAATCTTTCATATTCATTCATTTAAATTATAGCAACTAATCCTGTTATTCCCTCATTCTTGATGTTACTTTGTTAGAGATTTTTAATGCCTTTTGAAATCTACCAAAATAGTAAACTTTCAAGGAAAAAAAATGTATCTCCTATAAAAAGATGGTATTTTCTATGTATGGTGTCAAAACAGGGAACTGAAGTGAGAAGGTATCTTTGCAGGTTTGCATCTTAAGCCAAGCTGCTATAGATGGTTACTTCATTCTGGTAACGTAATTGGTCTGCTGGAATTACACCCACAGTACTTCAAGGGATGAAAATAAAATTATAAAGTGCTGCATAAAGCCTGAAATGGCCACCTTTAAGTTTAATCTTCCCCTTAATGCTGTAGAGTCTATAAAATATGCATTAATTCAAGTTTTTAATAGCTTTTATCAATCCATCTTTCCTTTGTAAAGGAGACAATATCTAATATGTATGGTCCTTTTCTCTTTTTATGCTTTCAACCTCATGATAAATCTTAATATCTTACTTTGTTTTAAAATTACTTAAGCAATGTTTGGTTGTCTGGAGTATGCAAAGCAATAAACAGCTCTTGCTCTGCTGATATCTTCAGGACCAGGCAGTTATACGTGGTTAAACTTTAATGTATTGGTGAAAGAATCATTGTTGTGTGATGTACACCAATTAATATGTTTCTATTGACTATGTACTTCAAGTACGTACTTTCAGTAATATCCCTCAGCTTACTGCTTTCTTAATGAACTTTCTATATTATATAGGAAAACAATTTAATAAAAGAAATTACATGAGTAGAACAAAGCTATCAGTGATTTCAAGTATTTTATCACAAAATAATATTAAAAAGTAATAATGGAATGTTGCCTGAGCACATAAAAGTATCATAATTGCAGTCCTGCTTAATAATTGACATAAAATACATAAAAGCCAGGGTACGACTGGGACCAAAGAGAGGAAATATAAACTTTTTTTTAACTACTTGGATCTTTGTAGGGATCAGCAGCTAGTAGCTACCATCTTCATGGGGAAAAAAAAAGAAAGATGCAGGGAAGGTTTGTATTAGTTTCTGTGGGTCTCACATATTTTTGTCTGGAGCAATGTGGTTTCAGCCGTGCCCTCTGTCCTGGGCTTTCATGACAACATCTGGACAGAAGAGTTATAAGACTTTGCTTTCCCTTACATCTCTGAATACATTTGAAGTGTACCAAATACTTTTATTCTTGCTATGGTTTCATTAGTAGAAATTATTGAAAAATGTCTATGTCTTGAGAATAACTGGTTAACATTTTTAACTGAGCATTTTATGTGACAGTGAAACTGACTGCCACCATCCCAATACTTGTTTAGATTCTGAAGAAGATGGAATATTTTGACTATTTAAAAATAACCAAGGTTATATGAATAAGTCTCCAAAAATACTGTAAAAGAAAATCTTCATAATTTAAGATTTAAGCCAAACCCTAAATACTGACATTAATATTAGATACTTAGGATTTATTTCATTGAACTATAAAATAGGGTGCTTTTTTCTTTTCCCTTTCGAGCATCCCTTGGTCCCTTTGTAAACTTTAAGTTACTTCTGTAGGTGACACAATGAAACAAGTGGCACTTATTCTGCATCTTGATAGATTGACTTAAATCATCATATTGCACTTCATACTAAAAAACTGCACTGTGAGTGGAGCAGCTGAAAAACTTCAGCTTAGAGGACAGCAGCCTGCAGCAATGGCCCACAGTGTGCCTGCCATTTAAGTATGAATTTGTGTGTTAGAGCTCACCTTGACGGTTGTAGTATATCACACTTGGTCTTTGATGGGATTTTGTATCTTTTAATAATGATTCACTAAAATCCAGTTGAATCCACCAGTGTTGACTCTCTCTGTTTTCTAGTAGAGAAGTGATAGGCAACCTCCTGAAAAAAGTGAAGTGAGAGTGACAGAAAACGGGATCAGTGACTACAGACATTTGTAAATGAAAGCAGGGTTTGTGATGATGATCAAGAGATTAAAAACTGAAGAGATTTGAGACAAAGGAAATGGAGCAGAACAGAGCAGATCATCCTAAGTTTGTCCACTTCCGTGAATGGGGTGCCCTATTCCCACAACCTGGGTGCCAGTGAGAACTGCCCATTGCTGGCTGTTGTCAGGGAGGGTGTATTGGGTGAAAGACAATTGCTGTGTAGCCATCTGGAGCTGCAGCTTGACATGTTGGGATGAACCAGTGCTGATATTTACTTTCCAGTACCTCTGCATCATTAGCTGAGCTATTTTTGCAGTGAGGGCAAAGTAACAGGAAGCATTGCAGGGTTTTCTGAGTGCAGATAGACTCACTGTTGAATTTGAGTCCTAAACTGGAAGACTTTTAGCCTGTGTGGAACTGATGATGGGCTGAAAGGCTTTGTGATGGGAAGACCAAGATCTGGAATATGGTAGTATGTTGTCAGTCTTTACTCATGGGTCATAGGTTGTATCACAAGTCTTGGGAATAAAAAAGGAAAATGCTGGTTTTGTGATAGAGCAGTCAGAAATGATCAAATGACTCTATGAATGAACCCTTAGCAGCCTTCTTGAAGATTTCCTGTCTTTCTGTACCTGATTTAGCCAATTTATGTATGTTAGTTGGTGTTCTTTTAATTCAGATATACTCTGAGTGAATGAAGAATTGGCTCGATGCATCAGTGTGATGACTGGCTTGTCAATGAATTGAAGAGACTATTGTTTCATATTAGCAAATTCGGTTAGATGATGTCCTTGCTATGAAACACCATTTCTGATTGTAAAACTTTTCTGGTAGAGCCCTGAGTCATGTGTCCACAATGGCTCAGGACAGCTGTGGATAACAGTGCATCTGCATCTCATTCAGTGAGTTACCAGTAATGCTGTTCTGATTCACTGGCATCAAATTTGCCTTTCTGCTGTTAGTACCAGGAAAAATGACTACATGTGGTGCCCAGTATCACCCTGTGGAGGAAAGATGGAATCAAACATTAAAAAAGATGGTGGAGTGGGGAAATAAAAGAGGGAGAGGTAAGGCATTTTTCTCCTAATACTTTTTGCAGTAGAAAAGATGCAGAATTAGCAGAAAGAACTTACATTAAA
>VZRW01013468.1:876264-929762 GCA_013398125.1 Aegotheles bennettii | reverse complement strand
AAAAAAAAAAAGAAAGAAAATTCTGCAGATTGTGTTGAAAGACATGGTGAACTAGAAAGGAAGGGTTCAAGTAAAGTAGATTCCAGACTCAACCCTGCTGCCTTGCAGACAGCAAAACCTCTCTCTAGTGGTCATTGAGATTTTTCTGTGCCAAGAAATCACAAAAACATTAGTATCCTCTTCAAAGAGTGATTGGAGGAATTTTGGATTGATATTTTTATGAAAACAGGATTATATTAGTGAGCTTCTGATATAAAACAGAGAAGTGTTATGCAGTTGTTGCAGGTCTCTGGGGTTTTTTTCTCCATCCATCTCAGGGTATTCTGACATGATTTCCAAATATCCAACACAAGGAGCATTTCTAGTGAACAAGAAGCCCAGCAAAGAACACTCATAATGCTTTTTCATTACTTTTTTGTGTTTTTCATGTTAGTACTAAAGTATTGGAAATCCTGGAGTGTGTTGTTTCTGTAATTCTCATTAATAAGCCATGCTATAAATACAACTATGCTATTTTATAAATACTGCTTTTCTAAATTCTTTGGCCAGTAAATACGAAAGTCAATTCCCTGGAACTCAGCAGAATTAAGAAGCTGTAATGTAATAGTGGAGTCTGTCTCCTTAGCTACCTTTTTTCAAGCATTTCATGTTCAGGTCAGTGCTGCTCCTTCCTTTCCACCCATTATTCTATCTTCATCCCATTGGCAAAGCCAACAGAGGGGTGCATTGGCAGTGACATTTTCACTGAGAAATAGTGATTTCATTCCCAGTGATGCTACTGAAAGCCAAATGTTGTTTCTGACATAATTGGGAAGAAAGTATTCATGGTGGGAATCAGTTAGTGACCTCCCCACTGTGTTGTAAGGTAATAAATATCCTGTGCAAAGGCTGTACGAGATGACTGGGGCAGCTGTGATTGTGTTGCCTGATGCTTATTGGCATGGAATGGAGTGCTGTTTGCACTTGTCAGCGTTAGTATGATCTATTCAGTTTATTCTAGCAATGTGGCCTACAAGAGTGTACAAATTAACTACCGGTTTAGCTTTTAAGGTTACTATTTGTAAAAGTTTTAAATTGGTGGTTTGCAGGTTTCTCGTATCAGAAGTCCAGTCCTGCAATGGAGGAGCAGTTATTCACTAACCAGTGACTAAGATGCAGGGGTTTTGTGACATTTTTTCTAACAAGTTCATTTCTATTGAAAATAATGCACAAAGATAGCTACTGTGGGGTTCTTCCATTTGCAATACATGTTAAGAACTGGAGAGGAGATGGTAACAAATCAAACAGTCAGGTTTAATAGATCACATTTTGCAGACAACAGAGAGTATGAATGGTTTTTTTCTATCGCAGGGACAAAACATGTCCTTACAAAACATGTCTCCACTGTGCAACCTCTAGAGAATAGTTAGGTCAGTCTATTTGAATCTCTGAACCTCTGAATATTGTTTCCAAAATACAGCTAGTGAAATCCTCCCCAGTCTGTCAGTTCTCTTTATTACAGCTGTTTTCTGCTGGCATAGAAAGCGCTGAGCTGAATCAAGCCTGAGTTAAGAGTGACACCAAGTGGTTAAGCAGTTTACTCCTATGCAATTTTTTCAAAATATTTTTTTGCTTTATCTTTGATTTGGAAGTGTTGCTCTTGGTGTTTGTCTTCTAAACAGACCTGATTATGTCCCTGAATATTTTTCCCTCTAAATGCACACCCACGAGCTCTCATTTGTTTTATAAGCAAACATCATCCTTAGATTTATTCCCATTCTTTCTGGCCATTTGTGTAAAATTTCTTTTCTCCAGAATAAGGCAATTTCTGGGTTTTAATGAGGTATGTGTTGAGAAAGATGTGGTACTATTCTCAAAGAGAAATAGGAAAGCAGTAACAGCACTACAATTCTTTGACCGTAGAACAGTAAAAAGAATCAGCAGCAAAATGTGCTTTTGGGTAAGGAATCTTCAGGGCAGAGAAAATCTAGTCATGTTAGAATAATGCATGTGTCTTTTTCCTACAGTTCTTTTCAAATGGTAGGTATCTAGTGACAAGCTGTTCCCCTGTTTTCTTCCTCACCAGAGCTCTGTGAAGGACAGGTGTGAAGTAGCCCACTTATAACCCTGCTGAGAAAACCAAAATTGATAGAATTCTTGAATTGGAGCCTACTGCCAGAAAGCTCTTGAAATGATTATTTAATTCATATAATCATCAAAATAACAACTCTGATGATAGTTGTCCCCTTCCTCATCAATCAATAAATGATTCTTGGTAGCTTTATGAACAGCCATTTTTCTCCAATTAGGTAATTTCCAGAAAGGAAAGATGTACCAACCTGAGGTGTTGCTTTCTGCAGAAGGACTAAGGCAAAGCAGACTTTCTTACTAAGTATCCTGGTTATTCTAGCCAAAATTTATAGTCTACAGAACTCCAGTAATTTCATTTCTGTGGTCAAAAACACACAGGAAAGGGATTCAGTGTTAAAGAACACTCAGTCAAATGCCAGACAGAAAAAGCATGTGCCCGTCCAGAAGACAAGCCTAACAAAGGGAGCACTGGAGAGAACAGCAGCGGAGATGGCAGAATGACTGTTAGTTTGAATAGGAGTCATTAGAAAGTCTCTGAGTTAATGGCCAGTCCTGCTACCTACAGCGAAAATAGTAGTTGTGCAATTGCTTGCATTAAAAATGATGCGAAAGCCAGATCAGTTAAAGATCTCTGAATAATGAACAAATTACTTAGGTCAATCTGCTATGCTTTCTAAAAATATCATATTTAAATAACTAGTATTTCCAAAAAAATGGCAACTATTTTAACTGCAGACATGAAATTGTTTCCTTAAGTGAATTTTGGCATAGATAGTAAGCTCTCTGCTGTTTGTGTAGGACAAATGTATGTGTGCCACTGAGATGGAAGGTGACAATGTTTTTAGATGTTGCCCTTGTGATCTCAGTAATTATCACTTCCCTTGCCAGGGTAACAAACTACTAGAGCAAAATACAGTTTGCTGGTAGAGTTGTGAGAATTCAAGTAATTCAACTCCTACTGCAGGAGCTGCTGATGTGTCAGGATGGAGTGAGAAAAAACTGCAAGGGATCACACTGTGTCTTGTGAAAAAGTAAAAGCACGATCATCATAAAGGGACTATAGCCATTTTATATTAATATCTCCATTTTTTTCTCTAGTTGATTTCAGAATTTTAGCAGAATTTTTTTTTTTAGTTTCAGTAAGTAATGTGTTTGGGCATTCCTGTTATATTTTTGTTTCTTGCAAATAGGAAGCTGCTAATAGTGAGTTCCTAAATTTGCAGGTAAAAAATTAATATGTATGTGTTTTATACAGAAAGTGTGAAGCTCTTCATTAATGTTCTTTGCATGCCTATTACCTGGCATTGCTTTGTCAACCTCTTCTTCATATATTCCACGTATCTGCTTAATGGCTCAGCAACCATTATCTTTGTGTGATATCGGTATCAGTCCGATTAAAATTAAGATGAAAAATAAAGTTTGTTTGTAATAGTTGCTTTCATGATTTTTTTTCTTCAGTTATAACTAACTAGTTTTGTACAAGGTTTTTTCCCCATGCACTTTTGAGTTTTAAATGAAAAGTAAAACTTCTGGGCATAAGGCATTGGTTGCCGTGTCAGCTACTTTCCCACCTGCAACAGACCACTGCATAAAGGTGTTTCCTTCAGTTGTGACTTTGCATAGTACACTGTAGTGTAACCTTATGTTCTGGAGCATCAGGTGACTGTTTTAAGTATCAAGTGCCAGTACTGGCAAATACACAGCCATTTCTGGCAATGTTTCTCAGTGCTGACCATTTAGAGAAGAAGAGGTTGTTCTAGTGCCAGAGTTGCCTGATTTCCATGGAGATTTGGTGTTCTCTCCTTGTGAATGTTGAAAGTTACTTAATAAGAAATCTCCAAAGAAAGACTGTAAAAAGAGCTGCTTATGCTATAAAATGAATTCCATATGGCTTCACATTTCCCACTTTAAAAATCGTTTTGCTATTTCTCATTCATGCTTTAGCAAGTTGATAGCTCTGTTACCATCTTCCTTTGCAAAAGGGCATCAGAGATAGCACAGAGAATAAACTAAATGCAAGAAAAAATTATTGTTGTCGATCAGTGGCAAACTAGAAATGTCCCAAATCTTTCATTTGAAATCTGTATCTCATAGACCTGAGGCCAGCATGGGAGATTGTATCAGGATTGTATCCACTTGCAATAGGAAGTAGATTTTTCTGTATTTAATTATTCATAAGCCAAGTTCTTTAGTGATTCACGCCTGCAAATACCAAGAGAGCTCCAAGATCCCAAGCAGTAGTCACTGGAAGATAAATACTAAGTTTATTTCATGGGGTTGTAAGCATAGAGCAACATAAAAGTAGCATTTTTCCAAGAGGGAGAGCCAAGAAGGAGAGCATACTTGTGTTTAGTTTGTTGTAATGCAGATTTAAGTCCCATAGGGGAAAAAAAATCACCTCCACTTTCAAGATCCAGGCAGGTTTTGTGACATATGAGGTACCATATGGGATGTTTCTGAATCGTGAGACTCAATTTAGCTCTTGCTAAAGCTGTTTTATCTAAGAGTTATTTTGAATTGTTTTCATACAGTTTGTGGAAGTTAATAAAATATCATATGAAACAGTCTCTGAATCCATCAAAAGCATTTTGAATCTCTTTTCTACTGACAGAAAAAAAGGCTGAGAACTGTTTAATATTAACTGGTCTCCTTTGAGATGCCAGTCAAATCAGCTGTAACAAAATGACCATGAAATTTTACAGTAATATCAAGAACAGTTTAGAACTGTCACATTTTTTAATGCTTTATGTGTTAAAAAAAATAAAAAGCCCGAAGGAATGTATATTTCTGGTAAGCTCTCCATTGACTCCGGCAAAGTAGGTATGATGCATGACAATTCTAGTAATTTTTGTGCCTGGTACTAGAGTAGTGGAGCATGAGACTTTCAAGGAAATCTCAAAAAAGATTTCATACAGTCTGTGCTTTCAAAAGCCATGAGCAGGACCAATTTTTCCAGCAAGAATTAATGGTCAATATGGTCAATATTAGCTGAAGGCAAGTTACGGAAATTCTTGGCACTTACATTTTTAAGGAGTCTCTGTAGGTCTCCTTTGTACAGTATCAGCACAGCTGTTTTTTGAGACTGAGTATGTCTTTGGGTATGCTCTTACTAAACTGAGAAAAGGTCTTCCTTAAACCGTAATTTAGGCAAGCAGCAATAAGAAGTAGTCATTTCTCACTTTGTAGTTAAGTTATGAGCTTGTCTTTGTGTTACGTAGCTGGATCAAGCTAAGTCACCATTTGTTGTTTTAGGATCTTGTATGATAGTTATGCTGTTTCATTGTTAAGAAAATATCCTTTTGCTTTGTGAAGACATAGTCTCATCTTTTCTGTACTTATATATTCTGTCTAAAGGCTGGCATCATCAGAATGCTAAACCTCAACTACAGGAAGGCCTCATTTGCCTTTGTTCTTCTTTCTCTTTATTTTAAACTATTTGTTGAGATTCTCAAAGGTTTTTATAGACTTACTTGTTAAGGACTCATTACCATAATCTTAACAGAAAATTATACAATACAAAGGAAAAACAATCATCTCTCTCCCAGGATAAGTAAACTCTACAGTTTTCCATAGAAATTCTGTCTACCAATTTAGAAGACCTTTAAGGGAAATGTCTTAAGGAACCTAAAAGCAGCTGAGCAGATAGAAGCCTGCTGGCAATTGCATATCATCAATAAATAAAATAACACCTAATTTTGTATTTCTTAATGATATACAATTGATATATGACAGGAGACTAAATTCTCAATTAGGCATTTTTCTCTAGTTAATGTGCAACTGTCAAAGTACCTTATCGAAGTATGGCGTTGGTAGTCACTGTTTTTTCCAACTCTTACCAAGTTCCATTCACCACCTTAGGTGTGGTGTAAGGTTTAAATCAGTATCAGCCCTTCTTATTGCACATTACTAATTGAGAAGACGTAAATGACTATTCATTATTTTTCAATGAGGTGATTATGCATGAAATCTTAGCAAATCATTTAATGAAATCATTATGCTCTGCATGTTAACATTGGAACAGTACCCTACTCACAAGGAGGAGAGAAGAAAAGAAAAAGTAATGAAGGATTGAAAACTAAAGGTATTGACTCCTTTTTCTACTGCAATTAAACTGTCTTGTGTAAGAAAACAACAGAATCCAAGCCAATTCTTTTCTAGGCTTTCTACTTCTTCACCACACTAAAAAGTACTACTAATCAAGACAGTCCTGCCACCTTTACAAGTGGATACTGCATCTTTTCCTATGCTTCTTACATTCTTACACATTTCAAGGCTTGAAAATCGGTGGTACCTCTGTGCATGGGCCACTTTTACTCAAATTTCTTAGCACAAAAATTACTGTCTTTCTGCAGATAGTAATTTTTAAAGAGAAGGAATTCACCAAATTTTATTTCAGCTTTTCCACATATACCAAGTTATTTTACCCCTATTTATTTCTACCTTTATTTGCCAGGACACCAAACAAAGGTGTTGGGTGCATTTTTCATAAAAAGAGAGACCATTTTGATGACTATCATAAACAGAAAATTGAAAGAACAGACATTTGAATAAAATCCTGCATCCCTGAATAGAAAAACCAGTCTTAATGCATTTTCAACAACCTCAAACTTTTTCATGGGTATCCTACATTAAGGAAAAACATTGTTTAGTATACTCAGAACTCTTCTGTTAACTTTAGTGGAAATGTGAGTGGAAATACTTTGGAAAAGCTTGAACTAGTGAGTAGTATTTTCCTCAACTTTGAAACAATCCTAGACTTTCTTAAAAGAATTAAATGTAATTACATAGAAATTGTTCAACGGGTCATCATTCTTTCAGGTTTTTTTTTCAGAAAATAAGTCTGTTACTTACCATTAGAATACCATTAGAAGGTTTATCACTTTCTATATAAAAATTATATATTACTGTCTCCACTGCAAATTTGTAACGAAATTTGCAGTTACAGGGTTGTCTTTGTGGTTGAAAAACATTCTGAATTCTGATATACTTTAGTGAATACTTAAAAAACCTGAGAGATCATTTATATTTTCTGTGACATTCTGTAAGTGCTTCATTAGTGTCATGTTTCCTTCAGCATTCTTGAAACTGAGTGAATGAATAAACATTGCAACACTGTATATAAATCATTTACATCCTTGTCACTGGAAACTTCTTACACATTCAGTTAAAGACCAGAAGACACAGCCAGTTCAGGGAAGCTGTTTTGGAGAGAGATTAGGGGCAAACTTTATCAAATCAGTGTTAGTTTCAGATATCAGAATGAAGGAAAAATGCTTTCATTTTGTCTCATTTCCCACAATTGAGAAATATTTGGTAGCCTACATAGCCCAGGAGGTTCTTTCATCCTGTGTCATTGTTTACTGTTGTCAGGCATGTGAAGAATTCTTCACAGGGCTCCATCACTCAGCCATGATGGCCACCAGGCAAATGTTGTAGCGTGATATGCTACAACAATCAGTTCAAAACTCTGGAGCAAAGGTCTAGTCTCAAGGAACTTTCACTTTGAGAGATTAAAGGGAGAAGAAAAAATGTTTTCATAACATAAAGCTGATTATGGTTATATTTTATTCTTTTGCCTTGAACTCAGTATCTTTAGGCACCATCAACTAAACAGTAGAAATATTTCCAAGTATGGAAAACATGGAATGTCCATTGCACAACAACAAGGTCAGTGAGACCCTCTCAGCAAGTAGGAGTGATAAAAGTACACCCAACTTTGGGACTTCTACGGCATGCTATTCAAGATAATTTAAATCCTTTATTTTTTCCTATGTGGCCCCAATTATTATACTAAAGCAGTGATGACATCTGAACAATCAAATTGCTATTGCCTGCAGACTGACTGCTGCAGCTTCCCTTTGAAATAACAGCACAGAGTGCATCCCAAGGCAGCTGTAACTCAAAAGTAGGAAGTGTTTCTCAGCAGCTGCAGAGATCACTAGACCTGCTATCATTGTGACTTTGCAAGTACTTATAAAGGAAGGGGAGCACAGATGTATTAGAAGATCATAGACTTTCAGGCACTGAGGACTGGACATAGTTAGACAGTAGGACACTCTAGCAGTAGTAGAAAAGCAAATCAAAGATATGATGGAGTAAGAAAAATATGAGTTGCAGATTAATTGTTTTTGGAGGCATGGACAGGAACAGCAGGGAAGAAGGGGGATGGCTTCAAGCAACATTATTTCAAATCTTAAAGAGCTGTACCTTTTTTTCTTCAAAATACTAGTGTTTCCATCTCTGGTTTTGCTTCCTTTTCCATTTTGCTGGGATTAAGAAAAGCAAACCTTAAAAGTTCAGAGATGGTTTTGCTTGTTGATAGTGTATGTATTACTGCAATCACTTACACTTAAGTAAATAACACTTCTCTTTTTTTATTTGTATTTACTCAGTATTTTGTATTAAGTGAAGTATTTGAAGGTTCTTCATAGTAATGCCTTGGATTTAATTTTAGCAAGTTAGTTTTATGTAACAGCATAAATGCTTTCAGGATTAAGATAGTAGTCTTGCACTTCTATTTTGCCCCATTTTCACTTTGGGTTATTAAACTCTTCTTGAGGTCTATACTCAATTTCACTTTGGTTTATTAAATTCTTCCCGAGGTCTAGACACTTTTTGTGTTTTGTTGCAACACAAGAGAAACACCAAGTCTGTATAGTGAGTGTTCTCTTGGCGTTGTCCCACCTAGTTATTAGCACAACTTCCATAATGTCTGAACACAGGGTCTTGGTGCAAAGACTTAATTGCTTTTTCCCAGTTTCCAATAGTGGTGGATGATCCCCTGTGATCTTGTAGCTCAAGTTCATAGGAAGAACTTAGACTATTCAGTTAGAATTTTTCTACATAGTCATTATTTTGTGTAAAAACAGTATTTAAATTTAAGGTGGAATAGCTATCTCTGATTAATTCTTTTTGTAGACTCTTACAATAGAGTAATACTGCTTTTTAATCCAGTTCAGAGTCTCTGAGTTCAGAATAGGCCATTTTAAGCTCTAGAATAAGAGTTAACAAGGGTTATCTACTCAGGAGTGGTTTCTCCATGTGGATGAACTCCTTAGAGTCCTTGCCCGACTAGCACGTCAGTGTCAATGTACTGCTACTGTTTTTCAGTTTCAGATTGCTTCCAGCCGACCGAAACCAACATTGCCACTGGAGTGAGCACATAAACATTTACTGACAGTTCTTCTGTGCAAGTTTTGTGTTTAAAATAAGGCCTTTCCAAAGCTTCCTAAAATCTTGGGCCCAAAAGACTAGTCACGCATTACTCCCAGAGAAGTAAATCCATCTCTGTGCATGGAAGCTGCTTTCAGCAACTGCAGTTTGTTGCTTTTCTGATTGATGTTAGCACTATCTCAGAGAGGTTTGACACCCGGGCAGCAGCAACTGATTTCTAAAAGCCTTTACCCTGAGCAGCAGGGTTGTGCATGACTGCTCTGGTGTGACCAGGAACCTTCTATGAAAGGTACCATTCCTCTGAGGGCACCACTCCACCACCTGCCAACCGCTGTAGCATCCTAGCCACATGAGCTCAAACCAAATACCAGTGCTATTCAAAATGGTAGGGTTTTACTGATTTAAAAAGTCTTTAGTTGAATATTGAAGAATACTTGTCATGAAAGGTGTTCAGAACAAGATTGGTTTTGAACATCTTTGAGTTTTGGGACCGTCTACATTAGATTTTGTGTTTTAACGTACAGGCAGCTGTTCTATCAGCAATGAGCCACAGTGGACTCCAGAGCAGTGGTGGGGGAATGGGATATGAATTTTGTGGCCTAGGTGAAAAGTGGTGATGAAGAGAATTATTTCTGTTTGCAAAGAGACAGAAAACAAAACATGATATTGTGAACCATATAAAGTGTTATATGAAAAAAAAAATTCTAAATATTTTGTCTTTTATTTTAAAGTCTACTTTAAAATGGAAAATGCTATTTTGAACAAAGCTACATTCAAAATTAAAACACTTCTTGTAAAATTCCCTTCTTTCTTTGTCTGAAATGATTTGCCAAATTTGCAAATACTTTTAGCTTCCTGAAATGATAAAAAACAAATTTCCTGCTCAGCAAATACGAAATTTTGCCTATCTCTTGCCAAATACCTTGAAACTCAACAGAAAAGATAGATAATTGTGCTTCCTGCGAGTTCATCTTTGCAATTAATTAGGTAGTAAAGATGGGCATGACTCCCAGGCCTGAATTAAGGCAGCCTGGGGTTTTTAGCGTATTTCAGTACCATGACAGACATGCCTTCAGGCTTTCCGGCTTTTTTTCTTTTTTCCATAATTAAGGGCTAGAATTATTGTCTTGTTTTCCCATTAACAAATCTGATATTCTGATGTGATCATGTTACTGTAGGTGCTGGCTTTGAAGGCTTCAGTATGTTCTGCTTATCCCCTAATCTGGCTCTGACAATAGCCAAGATAAGTTATCCAATTAAATATTTTATGCAGCTGTCTGCTGTGGTTATTTCCATTCTACAAATGAGCAGCCATATGAGATTTATATGTGATCAGATCACCTCCTCCTGCTGCTCAGCCTTATGAGATACGGCAGCTAACTGGTGGTTTGGTGCTGTATAGCAAAGCTAATACTCATATTTGAATACTTTCATTCAGAGAGATGGGAAGTGGAAATTCAACTGAAAGGATGGGCCCTGACCAGAGGGAGGTTTTTAAAAGTACTGCTCAGAACTCTTCAATCCAAGATAGTTTTGTACTCCCTTTGGCTTGGCAGGGGACAGAAGGAGGAGAGCACAGAGAATTATTTTGTCCTTGGGCTTTACCACTTAGTTAGGCAGCTGCAGCATCACTGTTGTGTTTCCCATAACAAAGGGCAAGCATGTATTTTTGGTCTGGCTTTCATTAACACTGTGAAAGAAACAAAAGCTGAGGTTCCATGAGGTTCCATGCAGAAGCACTGCATGTGTGAATGCTGTGAACCATAGTCAGAACAAAACAGTTCTTGTCTCAGTGGAAGAATGGCTGCTCTTAGAAACTTCAGGTTCAATTTTATGGAATACAAAGAAATTCCAGTTCATAATTGCTATATGCCACCATAACTGTACTTAATTGAAGCTTGTTCAACCCATCCATCCCATAAGCTTGGTTGCACCTTTCACTTTTCTATTTCCAACAAAGGAAGAAGGACTGGCCTCAGGTTGCACCAGGGGAAGTTCAGGCTGGATATTAAGAAAAATTTTTTATGAAAAGGGTGGTTAGGCATTGGAACAGGCTGCCGAGGGGAGTGGTGGAGTCACCGTCCCTGGAGGTATTCAAAAAATGTTTGGATGTGGCCCCTGGGGACATGGTTTAGTGGTGGACTTGGCAGTCCTGGGTTGATGGTTGGGCTCGATGATCTAGGTGGTCTTTTCCAGCCAGAGGGATTCTATGATTCTATGACTAACATATGATAAAAAAGATCTTTCTGTATTACAAGAACACCTAAAAATGTGAATTAATTACTTGGCTGAAAGTTCCAAAGGCACTGGTTAAAATCACGGGGGGGTCTAATATGTACCTTAAACAGGATACCCATCCAACCATGCTTCCATGCACATCAGTCTTTCCCCTTTGTTTGGCTGCATGTATAGGGGAGAGTAACTCCAGTCTGTGTTTTGATGGCAGTTCTCCAGGTGAGGGGAAAATGCTGTGGGAAGCGCTCTGAGTTTGTGGATAATAATCCTGTAAGGGGCCAAACTGTGGTTTCCAAAATGGGGAGAACCAAAAATCAAAGAACAGTTTTGAAAGTTTGCTGCTACAGACTTCAATGAGACCCTGACTGAAGTCAGTGCCACAGGTACATTTGAACGCACTCGTTCTTTGTGCTGAGCATAGATTGTGACTGTTACACTTTTAAAATCTCCATCTTCTCTTTCCTATGTGCACTTGGGGGGGCAAATGCTCAAATTCACATACTGCTGCCTTCCAAAAAATAAGAGTAATCTGTTTAGAAAAGTGGGATCACAGTGGGGGAGGACTGATTTTAGTTTAAAAATGAGGTGTAGATCAAATCTCCAATTCTAAAGCACAGTCCTGAACCACTGTACAAAAGAAAATAAATGAGAAAATAGGACAAGTGTATGCTTTGTAAGAGACTGCCATTTTGATGAGATGCAACTAAATGCTTTTAACCCTCTGGCAAGCTGAAGCCACCTCCAAAATTTATGACGTTTCCTCCTTTTCCATGAAGGTATCCAACAGAATTGTAACCTACAGGCAATGTTAACATGTGAGCCCTGTTATCTACACAGCAGGATGCAGTGTTGCTGATAAAGTGAAACTTTCTTAAGACTGATCTGATTTGTAGAGATAAAAAAAAGGGTCAAGACATGAATTAATACTTGAGTGTATTAGAGCTGGAGTAATGGAAAAAAAGAGTTTGGATTAAGCATTTTAGCTGTACAAACAGCATTTCTCTTTTTCTTTTTGAGAAGGAAAGCATAAAAGTGAATAATTACATTAATGTGCTTAGTATTATTCATAAAAGACCCTACAAAATTAAGCATATCTGAAGAGTTCAGTATTCTTCCATTAGACAAATTTAACAGGAGAATAGTGGAAGTCTTTTACTTGTTTTTTTTTTCTCAACAACACATGTATATACTTCATGTATTAAAACACATCAATGTGAAAGGCCAGGCCTGCTTTAGGCATTTCAGATGGGTTTCAGTAATGGACTTGCTGACTTTTTCCCAAACCATTTCAGGAGGTATGTCCCTTTTACTCAGGAAAAGATATTCTTAGCCTCTAAAATCTGCAGAAATTCCAACATCACCAGTGTTATTTTGTCCCCAGAGCTGCGCTCTTTTGAGGAGGCTACTCTGAGTTTCTAAAATACTATTTGGAATATATTGACTTTATTGATGACTGGCTGATGCCTTTCAATGCAAAGAAATATGCTTTGAATGGGATGTTCTCTCCTCTAGAAAAGCAGACAGAGATTAGTTGATTCATCATTTATTCTCTTTCTGCATTTGGCTGTACTAGTAAACCAACAGTAAAAAATATATACATAAACTGTAGCCTCTAATGTCCTCTGCAAATTTTTAATCTCTCTCCTAAGGATGTATTTCTATGTATCCTAAATTGTGGTTTAAGTAGGTAAATCAGCCTGTCATCAAGGCACAAAACAACTATCTCAAATTTCAGCACTGAGTTTGATACCTTAGAAACACATCCACCATCTGAGAATTTATAACAAGTTAGAGAGAAATGAAGGCCAGTATTCCTCTGAGAAAGGTTACAAGATGGACAGAAACCATGGGGAAACATTGGTTCAGCACTTTGTCTTAGGTGAGAGGCAGCAGATAGCTAATGTTTTTAAGGAGAGGCCACAGCCAAAATACTAAAAGGGGGAAACCTTCCTTTATTTCTGAATTTACCCTCCTACAAGAAGGGCATTTAAAGAAAGATACATTTACCAGTCGTCTACATATGAAAAATAGTATAGGACAAAGAACAGTGGAATACTAGAAGCCAGACTAAGTAAACCTGCAATGATTTTATAGCAAAGGATTCCAATTTAACCTCCAAAATATTGAAGTTGCAGAAGAATAATAAAATAAAATTTAGAAACTGTTCAATGTAAAAGCTTCTGATAGCATTCTTATTCATACAGCTGCACTACTTAAAAACAATTTGTAAGAAACTGGGGTGTTTTTTACATGATTGGAATATTCATAAATTGATGCCTAGTACAACTAAATCTCTTCTAAATGAGATCCTTATAGATTTACAATGGATGTCTCTCTCAATGGCAGTTGCCATAGCTACAGCACAATTCTGCATGGAACACACTTTCATCACAAATTGTTGCACATTTATATACAAATAGTTCAAACACATTTTTTTCAGCTTCTTTTGAAATGAGAGCTATGAGGATAGTCTTAAAGGAAAATTCCATATTTGTGACTAGGCACAGTGATGGTCCAGCTGCACTTGAGTCATGGGATAATTCAGGTTGGGGTGGACCTCAGGAGGTCTCTAATTGGCCTTCCTGCTCAAATCTTCCTGCTATCAGGTGAGATCAGGTTACTTGGGACTTTATCCAGTTGGATTTTGAAAGCCTCCAAGGTTGGAGACAGCACAACTTCCCTGAGCAACAGCTGAAAGGTAAGTCTTGTGTGCAAGAGATGGTACTGCTGCTTTGAAAACTCTTCCTTTTTCCTTCCTGTGTCTGGGGTAGAAAGCACTTTTGTACAATCAGTCATAGGAGAAAGACCTTACTGATTTATACTCAGTCAGCTTTGCACTCCAAGACTGCAAAAACCTCTCCCTTTCCATTTTCTGCTATCTTGCTCGAAGTATGGAGTACAAATATCAGAATTCTTGCTCTGGTCTCCTTTCCTGTAGAGGTGCTCAGAAGTAATTTCAAAAGCCTCCTTGTCTGAAGACAAATATCCTCTGAGCAACCAGTTGTCCTGCTGAGGAGGTGTTATTAAAACTATTTTTTTCTTTATTACTCTGCTGCATTCTATTGTTCTGGCTGCATCAGAGTGTGCCACACTTACGGAACAGAATGGTAACTCCTGTATAATCTCATGTCACAAAATGCCTAGTGTTCAAGAGACAACCTTGCTTGTCAGTGTGGGTACTGGATGATTTGTCAATGTTTAAGATAAAATTCAACATCTAAACACCCATCTATCTATTTTTATTAAACAGTCTTCATGTTTTTCTGGGGAAATATTTTGTTTGACTTTTGCTTGGTGAATACAACCACCAGCAAACCACAAGGAATGGAGACACTTGGTAAATTTGCATTATGCCTATCTGCATTGTACTGGCTCTTCAGGTAGCCAGAGCACAGGTTTCCTGGGTTGCTATTGGAAATATGAAAGGCTTAAGGGGGATCTCTGATGCTGTGATGTGACTACAGGTGCTGTGGAGGGTATAAAGTGGCAATATTTATTGAAGTGGGGGAGTGCTTGTATAAAACACTAAGAGAAGGCCATTGCATTTACAGATTTTATGATGGTCTTACAGTTCTTCATACCCTTCATGCTGGAAGCAAGCCACAAAACCTGTTCTTCACTCACCCTTTCATGATATCCTTAAATCCTGTAATAGATTTCTCCATTTGTATAGGCTCAGACAAAGTTGTTTAAAATATTATTTCTGATACAACTCTGCAATTCTGAAAATCAGAGAGGACTTTTCACCAGTTCGATAAATTCAGAAATAAACTAGGCTTTTTAATGATTCTCATGTGACTAATTTGGCTCAAGGCCTCTTGTTATGGTTTAGGAGACAGGGCACAATCTTTTTTCTTCTTCTCCCCCTCTCCCTTACTTGTACTTGATAAGTAACATAAATTAGAAAAACCTTCAGGAGGCCTGGGCTCTTCTCTGAATCTGAAATAAATTTTCAGCATATGATTCTTGGTGTTTTGATTGCAAGGGCAATCTCCAAGGCAAGAGTAAAAGCTGTTTCTAAACATATTGACATGTGATGGAAATCAGGCCCCAAGAGTTCTCTGTGCCTGTTCCTAAATCTCCCTGTTGAAATTTTTGCCTATTCACAACTATGTCTACATCCAAACACTTGGACATTTAATGCAAATGTATCTCACAGTAGTGCTGAAGCCTTACTAAAGTGCTTGGAATCTGACTTGTCTCTGCTAAAAACTAAGTTTGCCTTTTGTTCCTCTTCAGGTTTTGGGTTTTTTTAAAAATAAATATTGAAACAATTCTACAGTCAAAATCTGCTTATCACTTACTGCAAGTCATAGAATCATAGAGGTTGGAAGAGATCTTCAAGTCCAGCAAAAACCTTCACTGTGTGTAAAGTGTTGTTTCGTATGTGTGTGTCTACACAGCATGCACAGATCTTTCCTCACATTCATCAAAAAGGAAACATTGACTTTGTTGTTTGATATGCAGGGTTTTCAAATTACTCTCTGGTCAGCTCTGCGAATAACCATTTAAAAATAAAACTTTAGGCTTATTTAATGATCTCACTGTTGAACTTATCATTCACTGGCACTGTTTCCACTACTTTAATGTCTTTCAGAATCTTTCAGTAGAGAAAAGAGGATTTTAGTAGAGTTATTTTCTTTATCTAATCACTACTAAAGATGTTCTGGGATTTTATTAAGTTAGGTCTGATTTATGAAATTTGCCATAAAGTTCATTAAAGAGTTCATTAATTTTTCACCAATCTGTAACAGTCTTATCACTGCTGTTTTTATTATCTGAGATATAATTAACTAGGTTTGACTTTTTAAATTTGGGACAAGTCATTTACCTGCCCTATCACCACTTTTATAATAATTACATTTTGCTTTGTCAGATGTGAAATGGCTCTCCTTATCCATCAGTTCCAGTGATTAGGACCCTTAATTTCAGACCAAGTGCTTGTAGTGACATTTTGGTCTCAGCAGTTTATGTTCTCATTAGCTGATTTAATCTTTATTCTTTCCTCTTTCCAGAAGAATCATGGGTTTTGATACTTCCAACGCTAAAAAGACAAAGAAAATTCCCCTTGAGCTGCAGCTCAACCATGAATGGATTGATGTCAACCTGGAATTCTCTTCGTATTTGTCTATCTGCCTTCCCTAGAGTTCAGTGGCCCTTCCTTGGAACAAGGAAATATGAAAACCCTGCAGAGGTATGTTGCATGCACAAGTCTGGGCAGTGATTAAAAGCATTTTGTAGAATAGGATTGTTTAATAATTTTCTGTACTCCAGTAAAACTTTTCTGCTCCCCAATGACCATTATCTATACTATACCATCACCCATTTGCATTTGACTTCACATCTCTACCAGTGATTTCCAAAGGGACTGTCATTCCAGTGCTGTTGGGTGTCTGGACCCATCAATGGCCTGGCAGATCAGCTGGACCATTCCGTTATAAACCAATGTCTACCAATTCTAGTGTTAAGCCATATGCTTCTTATATAATTTTGTAGGAGGTAAATAAGAAGGATAAATAGGTATGAAAGACAACATTGGGAGGCAAAGTGGGAGAGAAGGGGGAAAAGTGATATCTCTCTGGTTTACCTCAAACCAAAGACTATTGACCTTTTTTCATTCAATAATCTAAAAACAGCTGCAAGAAATTAATAATAAATGTATTTTCAAAGGAAAAATTAAGTGAGTACCCATTCTCTTTTTCTTTCAGAACTGGCACTTCATAGTTATTTTCTCTAATACTAATGAGTAGTAATTAAAGAAGAAACATGATCTTGCAAGAGAAACCCTCTTTTATTCAGAATTATTGTTCTAGTTTCAAATTTTCTTTCTTTGCCCCGTTTGTTTGTACTTATCCTTGTTAGCGTAAAATAACTGTGTAGAAGGTATCAACGCTATTTGTATGAGAACTTTGAGTCTTCTGCCACTGCAATATTTGGAGCCCTTTGTGCCAAAGGAATGATTCAATGCAGAAAGCAGTGCAATACACTTGACAGGTACAGAGGCTGTTTGGACCATTCAAGTGAACTCTGTTACAGACACAGTGACCTGACAAATAGGTGTATTGCCTCTAATATCTTAAATTGAGTGGTTTTAATCCCTACCTTTGTGAGGGTTTTGACCAGCCATTCATTTGAAGGACTTCTGGGAAGTACAAGTGTCTCAGGTTCACATAGTGATTTTAAAGCTGTGTTCTTTGTGTTTACTTTTTAATACTAAAGAGAAGGAATGCAGAGCGGCTAAGAACTCTTCACGCACATTTGAAACTCTGCTTCGAAGCAGGAATATGTTCTGACATTTAACTGAGAGTTTATTCGAGGATAGATCCTTTAACTTTAAACTTTATTCGATAGCAAAATAATGAAACTATTAAGTTCACCATACTTCTGACTTTTCCCTCTCGACGGGTGGGAAACTATTAATACATAATTCTCATGATTGTTACAAATAGTGCTTTCCTCCTGCACAACATTTTTGATCTGAAAAGCTAGAACAGTCTGTGTCAACATGGGAAACAAAATCGCCATCCTGCGTCCAGATCTGCTGTTCGTTGCCTCTGGAGATTCTGTGCTCCAAAATACAAAAGCTTCTAGTAGCTATTTGTAATTTCCAGTACATGAAAATTAAATTAGACTTGATTGAATGTCTAAATTAAAATATCTTGTTCTCTTTAGGCTTCTTGATTAATCTTTTTTAAAACTATTGTTCCAATCTTCAGGTTTTCTCTAAATTAGCAGTATTTCATCTTCAAATTGCTCCGAAGAGGTAGGCCTTATATCTACACCAATCAGCATTAACTCAGGTGGGAACAGGAGCTTGCTCACATAGAATTCACAGCTCTGTTGACAAAGATTTAACCTTCTGATGGCATCCACGTTGGATAAATTCACTTGCCTACAAGGAAACTGCAGGACTAGGATTTCTTATTGTATACTTGAAACTTTAAATTTGCAAGGATGAAGAGAAAACAAACAGAAAGAAAAGCTAAACAAATTACTTCCAAGAAACACAGAAGAGGAGAGAAGGAAGTGGATCTTTTGTTTATTTCATGCCTTTTTCCTAATTTGAAGGTAAAACAATAACATTGTTGTGATAAATTCTTACTGGCAAGAAATGAAAGAAAATCTGACAGTCTGCAATGAGAAATAAGCAATCTCAGCTTTGCAACTGAAAGATAATTGAATTCTTTTCACTTAAATACAATCTTAGGAAGATTTATTTGCAATTTCCTTTGAGACTAATCGGAGTTTCAGGGGCTGAGCACCTCTGAAATCAGAATTTAAAAGCTTTTTAATAGCCAGCATCTTTCAGGATAGGGAATGCTGAGACCCTGAAAAGCTGGAGAGAGCTGCCTGTGCTATGTGTCAGTTTGCAAAGACATTCTCCAAGGCTCAGAACAGATACAAAAGCCACAGGGGAGGAAACATCCCTACTGATTCAGTAGTGCTGCTATTTGCTCACTTTCAGACTTAATGTGTGCAGCTCTGCATCCTTCTAGCCACTGCACTGCAGTTTATCTTTTTTGATGGCTGTAACAGGGCCTATCATTGTAGCAGCTGACCAGGTGTAGGTGAGGTTCTTTAACAGCAGCTAGTCCTTTCTGATCCACTTGGCTACATGGCTGTAACTCCTGCCGCTTCTTTCTCTAAATGCCTCTCAAGCTCCAAGGCAGTTGCTACCCACTGTTCTGTTCCCAGCTTCTGCAGTCACTAGGCTCACACTGTCTCATGCTATCCAGACCAGGGAGTTTTGTTGCTCTTTGCTATTCATAACTACCCCAACATTACTATCTTAATCCTCCTCTTCCTTCTGCTACTTCTGTACTTCAAAAGCTCTCTTTCCACTCCACACCTTCAAAAAAATACTCCTTGCTATCACTTGCTGTTGAAAACAGAGGCATGCACAGTCTGAATCTGCACTTATTAGAGCAAATTCTAGCTTGCTTATTCTTCTTTTTATTTTTTTTTTCCTCAAGTGAGTATTGTGCTGGTGGAGATTTGAGAGTAACCTGAGCAAGCCTGTGTTGGAGGCTTTTCCATGTCCTGCATTATTCTGTTATTCCAGCCTTACACTTGTCTTGCACACAGAATGACAATCCAGCAAATGGCTTGCTGATTTCATTCAGACACACCCACATACAGATAAAAATCTTTTAGGGAATATCAAAAACTAACAGACTCTTGAAATAAGATATAGAAAGTGTGGTCTTTAACAGGGGCAGCTGGTATGTTATTCTCTCTAGCTGCTGGTTAACAGCAACAGGTTCTTCCTCTTACTGAACAGTTCCCTTCATCCTCATGAAATTTTTGCTTAGCTCTCTTCAATAGCCTTATGAATATTTGAAAATGCATTCTACCAGCAGTACTCCTCTTACATATTATTTCCCGTAAGATCAGTTCTCAATTTATGTGCTACTCATTTAGCAAATGTCTTGTTCAGAACAATCATGCACTCTATAATTCAGATAAGCATTTGAAGAGGCATAAGCTTTGAATGTGTGCACAAATATCCTGTGAATCAAGATGCAGTAAAGGAACAAAGATCTGTCCTGTGAACAGATTTTTCTCAGTATCTTCTATATCGCCTATGTTTTAAATGTGCTTTTTGCTGGGATGTAAGAGCATAATAACATGGTGCAAACTGCACTGTGAATTCATAACAGTTAGCTATACCCTGGTAAATATCAATGCATGAGAATACAGAGTAAAATGTAATTTAGATATTTATCATGTGTCACTGACCGTACATATATTCCATTGAAGCAAAGATGTTGTATGCTACTTTTTCTCTCCTAATAGAACTCTGTCTCACTCAACTTCACAGTGAATTCCCATTGTCTATTAGCAGTAGCAGTCTGTAATATGTTTTATTAGGCCATCTTTCATTGGAGTATCTTAGAAGTTAGTTAGGTTATATAGCACCCAAGAGAGACTCTTAAGAAATATATTCTCATAGGAATCTCTTCAACCATCAGGGAAATATATATGCTCTAAGAGAGAGTTGCAAAATATACAAAACAAGGCACAGCAGTACACATAATGGTTTCCAACAATATGAAAAGGAAAAATTATATGGAATTGGAGCTGATACTACCAATCTCATTTTTTTCAAATGAATCCCAGAGAATGTTTATGCATTCCTTTACAGTCAATAAATTACATCATGTTGTCATCAGACTAATATTTCTAATACAGAAGCAAAATTTACACAGTCATTCTCTTTGAAAAAAAAAATCAATGGAAAATTGGTGAAGCCACCATCTTAATTGAATTTCAACACAGTGCATTATACATTCATTTTCTGACCTACAAAGGCAGTTGTTTTATTACTATTAGTCTCATAAGAACTTCTGTTATTGTATGCACTTTTTGTATATTTAAACCTGTTGTTAGATGTGAAAGCACTCAATTTCACCTAATGTATAGGGAGAAAAAGAGCTTACATGTTTTTGCTGAATCTACCTTGAAACAGCAGCACTAATATCTTTTTTAAATAGGGTGAAAGATAGAGGGGACCTTCAGGCCAGGAGTAAAGGCATTTTTGTATTCAAGGTACTTTTAATAGAAACATCTGTCAATAGGTCTCAACTTGTCATTAATTCTGGACTTTTCATTAATTCTCTTGGGTTTTAATTAATCTGCTCGTTGTTGTTTTGGATTATACATATTCATGCCTTATAATTTAGAAATAACTACTTAGCCCATAATTTTTAGTTATTAAAATTCAAATTTTGATAATGTTTTCTTACTCATTATTTCAGTCCATAATATAGAAATAGAATTAAAGCATTAGCACTAACATTTTAAAGCAGCTTTATATTCTGAATTTTTTTTAAATTGGTGATTTTTAGTCTTTATGTAAGTTTTTACATCTAGGAGACAAGCATAAGGTTTTGTTGCTCTGTTTCAATGTCTGGAGAAATAGTGTTAATGTGCTCCCACTGCCAGCTCAATGCATTTCTTTCCACTGTGAGTGGCAGAGAGATGGAATGCTTCAATTTATGTACTGTGTTTAGACGGCAGTCAGATAAAGGCCCTGATATAGAGGAGCTGTTCTCTAATACTTGATCAGTCAGTAAAACCCTTAGGCTTTGATGATTTGGAGTTACTAATTTATGACAGCGATACTGAGGCAAGGCGAGTTGGTGAGATTAGAAGAAGAAAAAACATCCCTGACACAGTTTGGAGGACAAACAGGATATGGAGCCCTGATCTTAGAGCGGTTTGGAAGGAACCACAAAACATATTTATATAGACATGGCAATAACAGTTGAGTTGCCAACTGGCCTTAAGAAAGTCTGATGAACAGCTGGCAAAGTACTTGAACTACAGACTGGGAAGTAACTAGGAGGCACTTTCAGCCTTAGAATGAACTGAATTTTGGGGGTTGCTTTTTTAATTCTAATTGAAGACAAACAGAATATCAATATTTTTCATATGATAGCATTCTGCAAAATGCTGAGGTGGCTATTTTGAGTACTGTATATTTTAACAAGACTGTCTTTCATTTCAATTCAGGGTAAAAATAGGATGCAGCCATTTAAATACATTATGTGACAGACATTTTAACATCTAGTGAATTATCTGCTGAACAGTAAGTGAGTTTTCTGGAGGTATTGCAGAAATAAAAATATTAGGAACATGTAAAAAAAAATCTATTTTTTGGTACTTCCATTTCATTAATATTTTGATATTTGATTCTGTGCTCCCTAAGTGGAGCCTTAACTTCTCCTGAATAAACCAATGATGAAATTCTGTGGACAGAACTCAAGATTACAAGATTTTTTTTAAGCTAATGCACTGATGCAACTTTCAAATATTTTAGGGAGTATTTTACATGTTGCATATAGACATATGTCTGAGTTTATGCAGGTCCTGTAGTCCTGAATTATTCATGTCACACAGAAACTTGTCTGAATATAGATGTAATCAAAACCTGGTGCATTCAAATCACAGTTTCTCAACTGAATGTTATTCCTTTAAAGAATTACATCAAAACTCAGGTCTAAACACATCTAATCTTTGTTTAGACCCAGATCTAAATTTCACAGCTGAGACCAATCTGTCCTATTCCTAGCATACCCTATCCTTAGTGGATCAATCTCAAATCTGCAAGAAAAATAGATGTTACTTTTAAGTAAATATTAATCACATGTCTGTAATAGTAGCCAGTGTTATTGATTTTTGAGAGCCTTTCTTTAAATGTGAATAAAAAATTTTATTTTAAAATTCTGTGCTGTGATCAAATTGCTTCTCTGACTGAGCTGTGTTTGAATAATCAATCTGTTGCATTCAGTTCTTGGAGTTACTATTTGTGGCTTTCAAAAGTATTTTTTCCTCAAAAATTCTGTAAATTCCTGTACAGACCTGCAGTAAATCCAAATCAACTGGGATGCTGTTAGATTTATTTTTCAAATGTCTTCTCTTTGTTCTGGACAGCTGAAATGAGAAATATTTCTATTTTCTAGTGTGCCAGAAAAATCTGGCTTTTGTGTCCTCTAAGATGGAACCTACTTCCACCATGTGAACATTTCCCCGATTGTATAAACAGGAAGAGGTGCAATGCTCAATTCAAGTTACCAAAACATGAATGAAAAGACCTTTTTCGAATTGTTTCTACTATAATATATAGTTCTTATAGTTGCTACATGCACAAGCATTTGGAAATAATAGCCAGTGAAGCAGAGCAGAAGTGTGATGCATTTGCATATAGCAGAACTTTACTGCTCTCTCCCACAGAGCTTTATTTCTTTGGGTTTTAATCTAGTGTCTTAAGCCCCTAAGCAATCTCAAGCAGCCAACAATTAAAGCTCTGTAAAAAACGTTTCCATTTCACTTAAGTATGGAATTTCCCCTAATCTTGCATATGTTAGCTTAGTGGGTGGCTTGTTCTTGGTGTGTTTTTACAGCTATACCTGAAAAAATGGTCATCTATTTGTAAGTAACAAAGCAACTTGTAGAAAAAAGTGGCAACAGAAATGGAATTATTTTCTCTCTGTTTCCCTACAATTGAATTCTAGAGCTCAGTTTCAGTTCAAGACAGTAGGAACTGCAATGTAGTAGTAGCTTTAAACATAACTGCTTCATCCCCATTTCAAGCCTGCCTTCCCTGACAGTCTGGCTGCCCTTCTCTATTCCTGGTGTTTGTCCAAATCTTCTCCTGTTTAATGCTTCACTCAAGTTCTTGATCAGATTCTTTGTGCTCCTGCAGGACCTTGAGATTTGATCACTTCTGCTTCCCTCCAAATTTTTCTTTGTTCTTTGTCCCTTGCCTTCTCATATGCCTGGACATTGTATGTTAACACCAAAGTAAAATCACCATTATTTACTTAAAGAATAGGTGGCAGTGCAGCTTAGGGCTTACGAGCACCGGGGCAACTATACAAGACTCGCTCACAGAAAATAAAGGCGAGTTGCCGTTTTAACCTTGCTAGAGGTTAAATGAGCAGGTATCCTAGAAAAAAATTCTAGGGCCAATTTTGAATTTCAGCATGACACAAAAGACTTGGCCATATAGGAAATGCAGCTCAAGACAGGAAATACAGCTCTTTGACATTCTGTTGATGTAACGCACAGCGCAATTATGCCAGGGAGCTATGAAAAGAAATACTAGGTTTCTCTTTAAAAGCAGGCCATGAAAAGGAGAAGATTACTCCAGCTATACAGCAGAGCCTGGATTTAAATTAAACAGTGACAAGCTGCATATATTTCTTAAACTCATGACAATTATTTAAGAACATTTATGCTCCGGTTGGATAAATCATGGAAAGCAATGCTCTGTCACAAAGGTAGTCCATGATTAACATTGAATAACTGCTTTTCCAAGCACCTCTTGCTACTCCTATGATAACGGAACTACTTACTCTCCATTATACAATTATCAGGTTCTAATCCCTTTATAGACTGTGATCTAACTTTAGGCCTTTCTGCATCCATAGCTATGCCTCTAATTGAGTTTACTTAGGAAGTGAATTATGCAGTTGTCAGTAACAAAACTGACAGACTAATTTTTCTACTTCTCAAATACCAACCATGAAAACAGTCATAATATCTGGCAGAATCTTGCTATTCGTCTGTCAGCTCAACATATTTTCTTCATTGTCTGTCTAAAATACCTTTCATTTCTAAAATAATTTAGAGGTTTCTATGGCTTCCTGAAAAGCAGGAGAGACAGTAAAGATGTTGTCAATGTGGTGTTCAACAAAAAAACCTGATCTAGTTATTGTATTAGTCTGCACTTTTTTTAAAAAAGAAACCATATTTACCTAAACCAGTCTACCCAGAATCTAACAGGACTTGGAGCTGCTATTCTGTTTTGGTTTCATTCAGAAGAATGGTGTAAGCAAATCAGAGGAAGACAAGTACCCCTCCCTATGAAGGAGGGTGTCCTGGTTTTGCTGGGACAGAATTCTAAAATAATTTTTCTGTTCAGAGAAACTGTAGCTTTGAGAGACTGCAGAGTCCAGTTATGTGAGAACGAGAGAGATAAGATGCTCTAGTATTCGGGTTTCTGTAGTGACCAAGGTTGAGGGTTGTTTTGAGCCATGCAGGTGCAGTGGGCCAGGAGGGGTGAAGCCCTGGACTGCTGACCCAAGCTGGCCAACCAAAGTATTTTGTACCATAAATATCACCCTCACTATAAATTGAGAAGTTGTGAGGTTCTGGGGGGGCGTCTACCATTGCTGCCTTCCCAAGAGGGTCCTGCCCGACTCGCCATTCGTCCCACACCTGAGGCTCCTTCTCCATTAGCTGAGATCACCGCTGCTCGCGGTGTTGGCACTCAGCCCTCACAGCTAGAAGCATGCAGCTCACAACTGCTGTCTGAAGCTGAGTATAACTTTGTATCTTGTATTAGCATTGGGGGTAATATTAGATCATTAGTATTAATCTATTAAATCTGTTTTCATTTCAACCCATGGGTCTCCTTTCCTCTTCTCAATTCCCCCTCCTGGGTGGGGTCGAGTGATAGAGCAACTGTCTAGCTCACGACAGATGAGTTGAACCTGTAAATGGACATAGAAAATACAACTTTGTCATTGACTCAGGTTGAAGTAATGCAGATCCAAAAGGCAGTTCCTGGTCTCAAGGAGCTTTCAAATGAAATAGCCAAAGGGAGAAGATGGTTGCAATGGAGGGCCACTATCTTAAAGGAACAATGTGGAAAGAACTATCATGGTTTAGACATGGCTGTGAGTCAAGGGAAGCGCTCGGTTAATGGTGTGATTGATACAGAGAATGGTGATACATTCACAGCAACGCTAATGGGTAGAGTCTTGCCATGCCCTTTTCTTGCCCCACAAAGAGGAGAACTGAGGTAACTCAACCTACAGCCCAACACAGGCTAGCAGTGATTGCCATGTTTATTCTGCCTCTGGATGGAAAGAGAGTTGCAGACTCTTTTCATCAGAATATCACCTGCTTTTCTTTTTTAATTCCAAGTGACTTTCCTGAGAGTATAACTGACAAACTATTGAAGTTCATTTCACTTGAACAATGCCTCAGCTCAGAATTAACGTAAGTTTCTTTTAGGCAACTAAATGAGATGATCTAAAGATAACTAAAATCCAAATTTAGTCACATGAAAAAGTAAAGGTTTGTTACCTAGGGTATCTCTTGTCTTTATTTCATGCCACTAAACTATGCAGGCATCCAAGAGCACACAAGTGTGATCACTAAGCACATAAGAAGTAGTGAATATCAGTGTCTTGGGAGAATCAGAGAGAAATATGACCTTCAGAGATACAGAAAACTTGCATAGACCAATAGTTTGTACAAGATTTTTTGTGTGACAGAACCTCAGCAAACTGCAAATCTAGATATGAGTTTGTTATGTACCAATCAACATTAGAAATTCCATTATCAGAGCTAACAGTTTTGTGATGGATAAGGCATGATCAGAATATGCTGTCTTTATTGTCTATATTAATGTCATCTTTCCATTTGCTGATAATAGTAAAATCTTTTTTTATTAGGAGATTAGGCAGATTTGACTTGGAAAATATAAAATATACATACACTCTGATATGAATGACATTGTTGAAGGTGCTTTTTCCTCCTTAAGTTTAAAATAATGTTTTTCCCCAGTAAATTCCCTGTGGTATACACATTTTTGTTGAAAACATGTAGAAGCTTTTCTTCTCTGAGGCAAAATTGTTAGGCAATTGCTTTTTATTTTAATTTCCTTTTGGATAAAACTTTAATCTACATCTGCTAGAGGCACAAGAAGCTCTAAAGTGGGATCACTGATGGAAAATTCTTTTGGCATGATTTTTTTCCAGAATAAAATTAAAGTTTGGGGATTTTATAGAAGAGAAGAGGCACCCTACTTCAGCACATCTTCCTCTTGTTGCTTTATACAAGCATATCAAAGTAATACTCCTTTAACTTTGTTTTCTCTATATAAAGACTTTCAGGTGACACCAAAAATCAACATAATTTTCAAATCAATTTTCTGTTGCTAACAAGTACTGCATCATTCTTATTTTGATGAGTCTATTATCTAATGCTATTCACCAGCAGATGAATCTCAGACTTCTGTTAGTTTGAGAAAAATACAGATAGCTCAAATCTTTCCTCTTTGAGCAGAAAACACTGGGAAATCCAGCTGTTCCCCTCAGTCTTTCACAAAAGAACTCCAAAGAGGTTTAGTTCTTTTCCTTTCTCTAATTCACCTGTATGAAGCTATTGTTGGAAATGATGCTCTATAAAGTGCAGCAATGCAAAAACAACAACAAAGCCCGAGGAAAGGGTATCACCTTAAAATACCATTTGCAAACTGAAATTTATCAGAAGCCCTTTGAAGAATATGACTGAATTTGAACAGAAAAAGAGAGCTGGTTGTAGAAAATTAACATAAACACAGTTAAGTCACTCTACCAGATGCACAAGTGCTCTGTTCACATAGAAATGCACTGCCTGGAAACCTTTCTTGGTGCATCTAAATATCCACAGTAGTGGCTGCTAAAATATCGCTTCTTTTTGCAGAGTACCAGAAGATTGTCCTTTCTTATCAGACTCTAATTCAGCAGCAGCGATGCACACACACGACTTCTAGGCTTGAACATTGCAATTCATTATAGCTAGGAATGGAGCCATTTGCCTTGAGACAGCTACAGTTATATCAACCCACTCATTCAGCAGCCAGAGCTGCCAGCTCCCTGCTGTCAACTTCCTGCCCTGTTCTCTGCCCTGGCTCCCTGCAGAATACACAATCCAATTCCAGAGTCTGATCTTTCCCAATAGGTGAGGGCTTCTTAATCAGAAACCATCACTGGAGCTGGCACTAACTGGTGCCTCTGTTGGCACCAGCTGCTGAGCATTGGATGCGCCTGGAGATTGAGCTGACCGCTCCCTTACAGATGGGCTCCCCTCACCTATTTTCTAAGCCAACTCCTGTGTTCTTTGCTACTCAAACCGCCCACTGAAATGAGGATGTTTTGTATGCACTCAAAATGAGCAGGATCCCAATCTCTTTCTTCTGAAGAAGAATATTTTGTTAATTAAGATGTTGAAATAGAACTGAGGCATTTATAGTTATTATCTAACTAATTATTATGTCAGTGTTTATATCTGAAAATAGTATCTTATGTTATTTGGGTTCATAAAAGACTGTGCAAGTGCTGCTTGCCACTGTTGTTATACAAATATTACACAAATTCTGTGAACAGAGTCTCATGATACCAAACTCACACAGGATGGACCAAGTGTCTCTGACAACAGCTACTGGCAGATGTCTAAACAAAGAGCTGTGAAATTGGGTAAGCATAAAGGGACAACTTTTTTGATATTCCTTCCCAATTTCCTACAGGCTTTTCCTTAGGAACTTCCTGAAGCGATTGCCCATTTTTTGTGTTTAATAGACAGATTAAAGGCCTCTTCTGCTGTTTGGCCTAATTTCAGTGATTGCTGGGCCAGCTCTAGTGCAGCCTCCTGGCAAAGTCTTGCACGGCTTATTCTCGAAGTATCCTGGACTGAGGCTATAATAGCTAAAGGCTAGGCTAGGCTTGAGCTCAAAGGGTAAGACTGCAGCCATGGAAAAGCAGCTATTCCATCATTGTCTTCCTCAGTGGCTGACATGGAAAAGAGTGTGGGATGTTGACTGAAATAACAATAGTCATTTAAAAGGAAAGCTGAATAATGTCAAGTATGACTATAAAGTAGATAGAGAAAATCAAAGTTTTAAAACATTAAAACATGCATACTTACATAGTCGGCTGGATTTCCTGCTGAATGCTTTGTAGAGATACTGGAACACAGGATATCCTGGTTCATCATAATACGTGGTGTAATTTATTAGGTTGCCACCTATGTTGTTAGTGCTAGAAGCAGTATTGAATCTGGAAGCAGTGTTCCTTTAAATCCATATTAGAAATCAATATCCAGAAGACTTTTCAAGGCTAGAATATGGTGTGGTTGTAAAGCAAACAAAGGAGCAGCAGCAGGAATGACAGCTTTACTAAAACATTAGGCTTCACCTAAGGCCAAAATCATGTGTAAGTGGAATAAAATTGCCAGTAATGATCTTGGTCATTAATGTTTAATTATGCATTTCATTATGTAAAGTTCTTATTGTAAAAGAGTTCATTAGTAACAATTAGAGTGCCTCTCTTCTAATATATACACACCTGTTCTTAATTACCATGCTATTGAAATCAATACTGAAAAATGCTTAGGTACTTTACATTCTACATAATGTACTGTATACAACTAAGATAACACCTTCAGTGAGCTGTGCTGACATTGGATATACCTCCTGCTATTCAGCACCATATGGTTATTAGCTGAAGAGCAAGTTAACTTAACATCTGCTAAAGTATGTTCCTCTTTGTTCTAAAATCAGATCACATTTTCCTGTAAAATCCAAGTTTCATAGTGAAGGCAGAAGGTATCTGAATGAGTATTAAATTGATCTTTGTAAGCCATATTAAAATACATTTTTTCTGATTTCTATCATTTTTAACTTCTCTGTTCTAGAGTCTCTCACTATTTTATATCACTGCTATGTACAGTACACATAATAAAATTGTTAAGGCAATTTTCATGGCATATTACCATATGATGTCCTGGCAGAAACAGTTGCTAGGCATAGTAACTATGTGCCAACAGGAAGAAAGCTAGCTTCAGACATTTCGTGTGAGACTACAGACTAAAAGCCCATTATCAATTCACTGCTCACACATACCAGTTTGACTCTAAAAATAATTCTTATTCTTTGTAATTTTTCATACAAAGCCAGACATTCTACATAGAAAGTCCAGTTTCTATAACATTTAATTTTAAATGGGTAATAGTGCTTTCTCATGTAATTAACAAAAATTTTTCCTGGTATATATCAGTGATTATGTTTAACAAGCAACCATTCAACAAGTAAGCATTCCTTAAAATAGTAACCCTTTTAACTTCAGCAAAGCATCAGTGAGGTTGTAGAGCTGTGCCCTAAAATTACTCAGACACAGCAACAGAGGAGTAGAACAAGAACCCTCCCAAGTTCTCTTTTTCCTCTATGGTTTTGACACCATATAGCCCACTAAGATTTCAAACACGTTGCTACTTAAAGCCATTGAGGTTAAGAAATGGTTTGTGGTAAATCGAGCCCCAAGCACACCAAGCACCTGTAGGAAGCCAGGTGTGGCTTTCTAGATTGTATCTGATTCCTCCACTGTCAGGCAGATATTAGGCATGCTTCAGGCAAAATGTGGCTTAAGGTGTCCTTCCAGGTACCAGACCTGTTTTGGTTTAATCTTAGGCGTACTGGAGCAGACCAACCACACTGCCCTTCTCTTTCTCTCTTCCCTGGCCATCCTCCCACTTATTCAAGCTACAGCAGCATTAAAGCAATGACTCTATGTGATTAATAGTTTTTAAACCAGTTAAATCTCTGGTCTCAGCCATGTAATCCCTCATGTTCTTAAGCAAATGGATTTTGACATATGCTATCTTGCACCTGTCCCAGTATTCTCTTCCCCTGTAAAAGCCAAAACATGGAAAGTGAGGTAATATCGTAGCACCTATATGTTAGCAGGAAATATTATCAATAGTCCATGCAGCCTTTTTAGCACTAAAACCAAAACTGACCCATGGTACTATTACACAGAAATAACAAAATCAACCTATTTTTCACAGGAATCCAAATTAAAGTTCATTTCCAGATATGACTTAAAGGTATAATATATTCATAATAAACTTTAGCATCTTTTTTACATGAGAATGGAGTTCTCAGCACATTCTCTTACACAAATTAAAGTTTTTCAGTGCATCCTGTACTAAATGTACTAAACATTTGCTAGTATCTCAAGATGATGCCACAAATTTTGCCTCTGAGATTCACAAGAAGGTGAAAGGATGAAACTGTCTTCATAATATCAGTCTACCAGGAGGGACCTTCAAAGAAAAACTGACTGATGTAGCAAATACACAAAAAACATAAGAACAAAGCAATACTCTTGATTGCAGGGAATTTAGAATTTGGACCTGAATACTTTACTTCAGGCTCCAGTAAACACTAAAAATCCAAGAGCTAGGGCTTCCTTCTAGTGTAAAATAAAGGTTATTATTTGGGGTTTTTTTCCTGAAATATGATTTATAGATGCTACATCTGAAAACCATATCTTAATTGTATTGCTCTGATGGCCTGGCTTTAACGTACATTTTTAAACATGAAGCTGACAAACCAATACCACTAATATAAATTTTTTCTAAATTATTGCTTTACATCAATTTCTTTAATTATTTTTTATTTAAATAGCCATTCAAATAAACAGTCCTGGAGGATCACTTTGTTCAGAAGGACAATATCAACACTGCAAAAATGTCTGCAATGTAATTACATTGTCAATGTATTTTAAATTATGCAGATAATTACAGTTTATTTCACAGAAAAATACTCTAGACAAAAATAATTGCCAGACATAATCACAGAACCTACTTAATTCTCTCGCTCAGTTGTGGCACATGCACGTAACATCCTTGCACTGGACAAATTTTACTGCTTTTATTCTCCAGTTCACTAGAGACTGGTTGTTTCAATTTCTGGGCCTTTCTGTTAGTTATATTGAACTGTGTAGCAATTTTGTGACATGCACAAATTTCGTATTGGTCTCCCTTTCTCTTTGTACAGAATCTCAGCTTTGTGATGCAGTACAAGGCTTTTGTCTGGTTTGGGATCAATCACTGAGACTCTGCTGCTGTAAAATGACTGGAATTGTTCATTAATCTTCCAGTCCAATAGTTTTATCTTTCATGAAGTAAAATTGATTTCCTTATCTGAGCTTGTGACGAACTGGAATGTGCACCTTACCTGATTCATAGCTCAGGATAAGCCGTAATGGAGAAGCCATGAAAGCAGCAGCTTTTAGGACACCAGAAATGGCAGGTTTAGGTGCAAAAGGCACAGGTGGACTGCATTTTGCACAATAGCTAGGTAGCAATTTGAAAATAGGAGACTAGTTTTACTTCTGCAATGACAGAAAGTCTCTTCGCTCATAAATGGATATTTAAATTTTGGGAGATGAGATCCTTGGGGAGCATTAGCTTTTTTACAGATGTGGTTTACTTATTCTCTGCTGAAGAGCTTCATGACAGTTTATATAGTACAACAAATCTTCTCAGTTGCAAGAGAGATAAATTTATTCCACTGCGTTTGAGTCAGCTGAGAAAATTAGAAGAACCTGAGTTGAACTACTGAGTCATTTACAGCTTCTTTTTCAAGGACCAGCAGACACAGGAATAGACAGCATTTACATCAGAATCTTACCTGTTTTCTGGCCAGACAGTAGCAAGAAGCATTGAAAATCTGATTAATATCATGTGGTGTTTTTTATAGCTCTGGTTACTGACAGCAGTGGTTACTGACATTTGAAATACTTCTTCAAAACTTTTGAGGTTCTTCTGTTAGTAATATTAATACAGGTGGTAGCTGTACCTAATATCCCTTTGGGCCACTACAAAAAGGAGTCAAATCTTGGTTCTCCTCTTTGATTTAACTGAAGTTCTGTGACAATTTCCTACCAAGAAACTAACATTTGAGAAGCTATATTGTTTCCCATTTCTTTTCAATGTAGTCTGGGAATGGCTGTACAATCCTTGCATAGCCACCAACACAAATTCTTGAATCAAAGCCTAAAAAAAAGGATCTATGTTACTTTCAATTTAGTCCAGATTTTAACCATTTATCCACCATCTAACTCATTTACCTTGCAGTAACAATGCAAATTATTTAAGCCTAGAGTATAATTAGTGCTACAGACCTAGATCCCAGTTCCACATGGCTGCTCTTTGACTGAGTTCTAATTTTGTCCATTTTCTTTCCACTGAGAAGATACTCAAAGCACCTCATTAGTGTTCTGTGGACAGAAAAGAAACAGAGATAAATCAGCTAGGTATACAACAAAAATTCCCTGGTCTGCAAAATAATTGCCTTGATAGCCATTTTTCTTACTGTTTGCTCCTACTTTCAGAACTGTCTACATTAATCATGAGACTGTGCATCTAGATATTACTATAAAAGAGCATAAGCTCTGCTAAAGTAAAATTTAACAGTCATTCTCAGTGCATCTTCTCTATGGGTTCTACCCATAAGGTTAGGTAGAAGCAGCAATAAGGAGTGTACTCGCATCTGTGTTGCATCAATAAACACATCAGGGAATTTGTACCACTGATGACAAAATATCACACCCACAAAAGGGCCAAAATGTAACACAGACCTTTGATGGTGCTAGATTTTATTGCTCACTCATATTACAGAGTCCTTTATCCCATATAAATACTTGCGACTACAGAAAGATAAACATTTTACAGAGGTGTTACCCACCAGATCGTTGTGTCACTGTTTATCGTTGTTTCTAGCAGCTGGAATCAGTATCTGAAATGTAAGTCAGACACTGGAAAACTAAAAACTTTGAAAGTGTCTGTTACCTCAGCTTGGAATCGCAGCATTGGAATCTCTGACCCACGTGCGTTTGCAATTTGGGGTTTCCTGACATCGTGGTTTTTCTGTCATTTCTTGAAGCATCAGCAGGACTTAGCTAAGCATGGAAGGAAGGAGCTTGAATTAAATACCCTTCGTGTTCAACACAACCAGAGTACGAAGGTCACCTTACGAAAAAGGAAATCAATACATGCCAAGAATAAAGTGCCAGCACAACATATAACATACTGTTATCCCAATGCACAGTGCTGTACACAGCTGACTGTCAACAAATGCTCAGAAATAACAAGAGAGATGGAGTGAAATCCCTCTTATCATAGTTGTTTGGAAAGCAAAGCAACTGGAAACAAACCCATTCCACCAGGGAGAAGTCTTGATCTCCTCCTATGAAATGGCTGCTAACAGACCAGGGCACAGGAGGGGAACCATAGAGTTAAGCTGGTTTTTACATTCCATAGCTACTTATTCTTTGAAATAAATGTTTTGCATTACTTATCTCAACCTCCTTATTACCATGAAATCTACTATGTACATATTTTTAATATGATAAAGCAGTGGTGTGCTAGATGTATTTTGAAGGATTTGTTAGAATGCTACTACATTGAGAAGGCTCAAACAAGACAAAGTTAATCAGTAGTGCCTTTTTCTGGATTGCATCTCATCTTCATTTACCACATTCTTAACTGACTTTCAAATTGTGATAGAACTGATTGCAGGCTGGGGTCCCTGCACAACAGATAGGGTAAACAGTGTGTGATACATTAACTCATTCAATTCTGCAGATATAGAAAGGCTTAAGCAACTGTGCCATTCAGGAAGCAGTACCCAAATTCTGCATGGCTAATGTACCACACAAAAGCTACATGAGATTTCAGAGTGTTAACTGTTTAACCTCAAATAATCAGGTCTTGGTCATCACTTCTGCAGGGAGAGTGAGATGGGAGCTTTTGGAAGTATTTTTGAATAAAAGAACAGATCAGTTGAGAAAATATAACTTTGGTACTTCCCATTTGCCTTGTCAGCTTAATGGAATCAAGATAGAATGAGGTATTAAGTATTATTACTACGGGGCTAAAATGGAAGGCCTTTACCCACAAATGCCAGCATTAAAAGTGATGGGAAATCCAACTGCCAGTGCAAGGTAAATTCCTGGGTAAGAGAATAAAATCAATGAGCTATGGCAGTTGTCTGAAAACCTTATTAGTTCAATGAATCACATTTATATAGACACTAATAATTATAATATAAATAGGGCAGTCAGAATAATGTAAAATAGCCCATCATATAATACTCAGTATGTCAATGTTATTACCATAGTGTTACAATTACTGGAGTTTAATAGAGAAATATGAGACACACAGAAAGTAATTGAGATAAAAGAGCACAGTAAATTGGCATAGTGCTGCAGAGAGTGATGAGCTACAGTTATTAATTTCAACAATTACAAACTTATAGAGCAAGTTCTACTTCTCTTATCGCAATGAATGGTTGTGTTAAAGCAAATAGTCCACACTCCTAATATAATTCCCCTACTTCATAAATCTGGAAGCTTTGTTAAACATCCCATATGGATTTTCTGCAATGCTGCACTGCTTGTGCTTGAACATTTCTTCTGCAGCAGTAATTGCAGATGGGGAACTTCCCTAAAGTGCTGTAGAATGTCTCAGCACTTTGAAGTGTCAGTCCTGAATGTAGCAGACATGCCATCAGCCAGCCTCAAAGCTGAGGACATTCATGGATCCCAAATTAAATACGCTAATTCTTTTTTGTTTCTCCCTTACACTAAACATACCTCTTCTTTACTACCCCTGGAGTTATCTCTTGTGCTCCTGCCCTTCTGAGTGACTTCTTAGGAGGGAGGTAAATCCAGTAAAATATAGTAGTGCTCATGTTTCTACCTTTCAATGAGAGAAAGAAGGACAGAGGTTTTGCATAACCAGAATAACTGCCATTATAAGGAAAATGTCAAATCCAAAGAAATGCTAAAAGTCTAGCAAGCAAGTCAACCTCGTGGCGCCTTAGTATGATTTACATCAGACAACATTTCCTGGAGAAGAATTTTCATGGGAGAGGCTCTGCTTGTGGTTTAAGGAGCAAAGGATACTGCCTGACTTGGCTGGCTTTGGAAGTCGGCTGAATGAGATTTTATGATTAATCAGAAAATGCACAAAGTGCTCATATGGTAGGATATCCAGCAAAAACCTTGTTGAGCTCCTCTTGTGATGAACTCTTTGTTGAGCTCACACATCCTGTGAGCACTCCCACTTGTCCAGATCTCTATGACTTTTCTAAAACCCCAGCAAAACTCTCTGGCCTTATTGCTCTACTGGTTTGTGAGTTGTTATCTGATCTTAAAATAGTCTGAAAAATTAGGGTGACCTAATTTTCCACACACCCACAACATCCAGCAATTAATTCTTCTGTTCCCAAAACAATCTTCCCTCCCGCTAGTTACACACGTGTTCCTTCTGCAGTTTCGTCCTCACACCACCTTCCTTAATACCAGAAAGCTCCAGAGGACCCTCAGCCTGACTGCTCCACACAGCAGGAAGAAGAGAGAGAAGAGAGCGTAAGATTTAGTGTGCCAGCTGGGGGCTGAGGAAAAAAAAAAAAGATGCAAGTATCCTGGGATGCCTCAATGCTTTTAATGAATAAAATTGTACTGTGAATGAGATGCTTTCAAAAAGAGAAGGGAACCATTTTTAAAATGTTTGCAAGTTCAATTTAGTAATTAATACTTTGCATAGATATTAATAGGGGAACAACTAAGGCTGGATGAGACTGAAAATACCTGTTCTAAATTTGAATTTTTGCAGGCAATCAGAAGGACAATTAAAAAGGATAATGTGCAAATAAGGAGGGAAGATAACAACTTGAAAATTCATTAGAGCCTCAAAATCCTTTGATTTCCAGAACCCCTTCGGTACAGTATCTAATAACTTTTGCAGCATTCCTAGGTTTTACAGTTGGAAATCTTTAGACTGTGGGAAAGATCAGAGGTTTGTGCCTGTTTTAAAAGTATCACCTATGAGTCTGAATATAAGAAAAAATTATGTAAAGCTGGGAGAGGGAATTACTGCTGCGCCATATGTATGCATTTTTCTGCCACTGTAGGAATGTACAGATTATCAGTCTGAGTCACTTTGTCTCTGGAAGACATTCAAGAATTCATCCATAAGCCTTGTTTTTCCAGCTGCTTTTCCTCAAAGGTATCTAAGTGAGCTCTGTCAGCATAAATCTTTACATGAAAGAGCAGCATCTACATCCTGGCCCATAATATGCACACCCTTTTTCACGTTGCTTCATGGGAGATTAGGTGTCATGTCTGATGAGGGGAAGGAGCAGAGTCAATTACCTGTTGTGTGGCCCCTCTAAAAAAATTGTATCCAGGATGTCATATTTCACAAACACCAAAATAACTTCTTGCTGTTATGAGGACTGTCTTGATGTTTCTCTCTGTCAGGTTAACCAGAATGTGACAGCACTAGTTGCTACTGACAACTCCAGATCTATCACATGGTAAACTATGAAGTACTATTCCAAGTGTATACTTACACTTCTTTTGATACAGACCTGCTCCTAGGATTTAGCAAAATAAAAAGTTGAACTATATATTATAACAGAATCAAAGTAAATTAAGGCATTAGAGTTTCTTAAATGAGCTATTTCAAGCTTGAGAGCATCTTCAGAATTGCATTTTAGCACAAAAAATCTAAATCTTAACTTTTCACACTAGTTATTATTCAAAAGGGATGTAGAAACCTTTAAATGTTTCATATGATGGAAATCCTTTTCCCCCACTAGTTATAATTTAATCTATTACTCCTCGCCCTGCCGCCCTCAAAAAACAAAACAGAACAAAACAAAAAACAAAACAAAAAACAAAACAAAACCAATAAAAGGAATTGATAATGTTGGTCATTGAGGTATTCATATAAGAAATTAAAAAGGAACCTCAGGCTTTTATAATATAATTATGTATGCATTCCCTTTAAAGTCTGATCCAGTATCCGCTGACATCAAAGAATAGACCTCTTTTGGATGAGACCAGTCACCGATGAGATTGGATGATATTACTCACTGAAGATTGTTTGGAGACTGTTAGCAGATTCTCTGCCCATATTATGAATCTTAGGCAAAGACCCCATTATTAGTTTGTGATTACATCAAGCTTTAAAAATTACCACAATATTATTCAATTACTGTGGTATATTTTGTCTTTAATGTTCAGATCTGTTCAAAATTCTCTCTCCGTTATTAAGTGCTATATGTAAAAATACTGTTGGTTCATAATCAGACTTCAAAATTTACACATAAAAAAACTATTTCTCTTTTGAGAAAGCTTACAGTAAGTTGGAAAAAACAACAAAAATTTGTTTACCCATAAAATTAACAAACTCTATGATTCAAAAGAAAATGTCATAAATACAGGAACTTATGACATTTGCATAACTCAGACAAGAGATTTCACGTAACCTACTGCCAGTTTTCTCAGTGTTACGTTAAATGATCCTTTTCTGCATTTGCTTCATTGACTCCTAATGATATTTGCCTGTCTTTCTGAATTGAAATCATGTTAGCATGACAAACACTAGAAGAGAAATCTACTGGGTGATTTATGGGAATTATTTATTAGGATCTTGGTACAGCAGCTTTTAACGGTACCTAATCCCAGAACCTTAGCCATGACCTTCATTAACCAGAGCAATATTGCCAATTATTTAAAACTATGGATTTCAAGAGCCAAATTTTACTTAAAAGCACTAAAAAACCCAACCAACCAACAAGAAAATGAAAAAAAACCCCAACCAAACAAAAAACCAATAACCAAACAAGAAAAGCAGGTTTGGGAAAAAGAAACAGGAAATCTTCTTATGGGGGAGAAAACAACAATTTCCAAACCAGAGTTGAGTATTGAAGGCCAAATTCTGATGCCACAAAAACAAGACAAAAACCCCAGATGTGACATGACAGGCAGTTCCCCAGAGGTCACGTCACCAACAGTGCCACTGTACCCAGTCAGTTGGATAGCCTTCCTTGCCGAGCACTGAAGTCAGGAAGCACCAGGTGAATCAGAAGCATCCTGTCCTGCCGGGTTGCTCCAGTGCCCTGCAGAGAATGGACTCATCTCACAGATAATGTAGTCCTATTTTTCTAGGGCTGTGGAAAGAAGGGGGCTTGAGAGAGCACCCATTCAGGAACCTTCTTGAGAGGCACAGCAACAAACTGGAGACTTCATGGAATGCTAGAGCTGTTCTTTTATATGGTGGATAAGTATATTGAGACAATATGACATTAAATACAGCTGTGGTCCACAAAATACTTGCAGTAAAGGACATTTCTCCTTCCCAAGAAAGGTATTACTCGGACAGTAAGTGTGGTGAGAACACCGGTTATAGTAGTTATAAGATCTCTCTCTTGATGCAGGCCGAAACCACTCCTTATCATGCTCTGTGCATGACAGCCTGTGCTTCCTTCAGGACTTTGAGTAGGAAGTATGTACTTGGTTGTAAATCCAAAGCAGACCTTCCCCCTCTGCTTCTGAAGGAGGCATAAAGCAGATGAGGCTATGGCTGTTTATTCCTCAGCTGTGACAGATTTGTACACTATGATGTACTTGCTGTGTCTGGTTGTTTTCCTTCTATCAAAAGAAAGATGTTAAAAAACTGTTGAGAGTAGAGTACAAATGAATCCATATCCCATATGTTGCTATTTATATTTATGTATTCTTGGAGCACCCAGCGGACCTGGTTATGAAGCAGGTCCTTGTTGTGTTCAGTTACTATTCCGCTCATAAACACTTAAGTGCAAACAACTAGATATTGCCAAGTCTGCACTTAAATTTCTCATTGTAATTTCACATCAGCTTCTATTCCATATCAATTTTCTATGCAACATATTATAGTATCTGCTCATGTATTTTGTGCAGGCTGTGTAGCAAAAAGCTTAATCTAAAACATCTGCAGCAAGACCAGATGATCACATAAACATTATTTCTTGCAGAGGTTCTGTCTATAAACTACACTAAAGTATGTTTCCGCCGCATCAGCACAATCCTACCTTTGCATTCACCTTCCATCATCAAAATGGAGAACAAAGGAAAATAAAATACAAGGGGAAAAGTCATATTCCCAGGCACGTAATCAGTGTGTTCAGACAGAAACTGACAAAGCTCTGAAAATTATGTCCCTAATCTGTAAACCTGTTCAATAAACTCTATTAAATATCACTGCTGAGTATCTGTTTATGTGCCTAGATTCCCAGTAAGCCATATGGAAAATTACTTTCTAATGTGGAATTGCCAGAGCTTTTTGATAGTGAAAACTCCACACACATGCTAAACTGTTCCAGAGTAATTCATGTAGTCAGCAAGTTGCAATTTTCAGAACCTAATGGATACAGTTAGACACTTAAGGGATACCTCAACTTCAGCAGCAGCATTGTGCTCCATCACATTACCCTGCAACAGAAGCAATGGCATACAACACAGTCTCATAAAGGCAGTATAAATTATCCTTGTAGTTGAGACTTAACCTTGAAGGTTGGTATCCATACCCAAGCAATTCCTCCTCAATCATGCCTTTTAGGCATTTTCCAAAGGATAGGAAAGTTGCTCAGTATCAGACATGTTTCAGCTCTAAGGGTGCTTAATATGTAGTCTCATCTGCATATAAAATATAATAAGGATGCAGCTTGCCATCAACACAAATAGCTTTTGTCAGCAAACATGCTAATTACAAAAATATGTGTTCCAAGACTTTCCATCATAGTTCCTTAATGGACTAAGCACATTAGCTGTATTCTCATTACATCATTTTGGATATGAGAATGAATGCAAGTCCCAACATGGGTTTCAGGCATTAGAGAGTGCAGATTATAAAGATTCACCTAATAATTGAAAATTTTCAAAAAACAAAAGAGTCATTTTTTATACACGAAAATGCTCTGAATGGAATATCTTTTAAACACTTAATGTGTGCCTCCTGGAAGTCAGTGGAGCACTTGGATCTCCTCTTACCCTGTAAGATTTTATTAATAAACATCATGATTTGTAGACTCTGATTTGATCTCTCTAGTTCAGAATGTTCTTAAGCATCCTCAGTGGAACATAAGCAGAAAGAGATATATTTGTACTTCTAGATGCCTACAAGGATTTTTCCCTTTTACTATGATCCACCAAACTGGAGCAGGATTCAGTTCATATATTCTGAACCCCAACTGGCCTATAATATGATAAGTCAGAATATCAGAGACACTGGTGTAAATGTAAACGTCAAAACTTGGATGTCTGGTGACAAATAATTCATTGGCTTGTATAATTTTAACCAAAATAAATTAATTTTGTTGGGTCAATTTTATAAGATATTTCCAAGCAGACTATAAGAAAAAACCTACCCTGGCTTCTGCTGCTGAAGTAGCAAAAGGAGTAAAAGAAATATTTATCCAACAGAAAGCCATCTTGATGGAAGAAGGCTCATTTTCAAACCTCAAAACTTGGCTCTATGGACCAAAGTAAACTGAGGACACAATACTGTTAGCCAATGGTGAATCCTCTTCTTTGGACTTTTGAGAAGTCTGGGAATTAAATGATGATAAAAATACATGGATGATGGGACAGCTTTTGTTTTAGATGGTTATGCAGGAGAAGACACACAGCCCTATGGTACTGAGTTCAATCTCAAGTCACACTACAATCAACACTCCTGTACTTAGTGCTCAGGCAGAGCCTCACTGACAAACAGAGGTTGCCTACATGCGCAGGCACTGACATGTCAGCAGATCACAGGTATAATCACTGCGAGGGGGAGGAAAGAACTGTGAGAAAGAAAACTTGTGGCCAAAAACTGCCTAAACACTGGCAATAGCTTCACTTCTCTCTTTAGGACAGAAAGGAAGGTAGGAAGTCCTACTAATTGCAGGGAAGGAAAAAAGTCCTTGATGCTCATTGTTGAAGTCTATGAATTGAAAAGTACTAATTTAACACATGGGTAGTAAGTGGAATGGTGGCATCTCTTCAAATGAATTCATAAATTAAAAAATATTTCATATTTTTAAGGGAACGTTTTTATTGGTTATAAAGAAGTAAACAAAACTGAAAACCTGAATAATACATTGTAGTTGGATTCACAGGTTGTTTCTGAATGCTTATGTTAGGGGAGTAAAATAAACATCTACAAACATTTGGAGCTTAAAATGAAAACTATAGAAAGTCATTCTCAAAGAGTTTAGTCCTTGGCAGCTCTTCTAAGAACACATTGACTGATCTCTGCCTGCATAAAAGAAGAGCCTATACTTAGTGCCTTCAATAAATTGAAGGTTTGGATATTCCAAGAGGATGCAGAAAATATGGGGAAAATGTAGATTTTTAAAATAGATTTTTTTTAAATGCCAGGTATTTCCTTCTGTAGTTACTGTGCTCAGTACAGTGAAAGCTGGGTGAAATGCACTGCATATGGAGGTTGGAGTAGGTGAGCCCTTCTGATCTTAAAATGGAGATATAACTTAACTGAGTTTTATGGGACATAGGCATCTGGCCAAAACAAGTTTTGTGAGGGTTTCCTTTGCATTATAGTTGCATATTCAATGTGACTTCATGCTTTTACTGTAAATTAGTATCTGTATCAAACTACTTTCTTTACCAGGTTGTTTCTCATCTGCTTCTTGTTCCTTTTTGCTTCATAGTTTTCTTCCTTCGTAGCCTTTTCTCAAATTGCTTCTCCTTTTCCACTTTACTGTCTCCAGCTACTTACTTTCTTTCTGTTTTCACTTGCATATCACAATTAATTCCTCTTACTGTTTCTTTCCATCATCGTCATCAGAAAATAGATACGGATAATGTGGCATTTTGCTGCTTTGCTTGCATTACTAAACATATTTTACAGCTGAGAGATTGCTACAGGTAATAAATAAATTGCTGGTTTGTTAGTGCATGTTCATGTGTCACTGCTAGAAACAGAACAGAGATCTTCTGCATTACTGGACAAAGTCCTAACTTAAAGAACATTTTTCTTCTTTTTTCACAAAACTGAAAGAACCTCTATTACAATTATAGCATACTCTTTCAGAGACATATGTACCATTTAATCAGTGAGAAATATGATAGAAATGTTTTGGAAGGCTCATTCCCTATCTCTGCTTTCTAGAGGCAGCCATGTGTGATACTCTGCCAGTGTTCAAGTTAGTAGTCAGTAAGCACACTGGCACCACTGGAATGTTCAAATGGAAGTTCTTTTACGAAACTGCAACACTCCATTTTTGTGGTTTTGTCCTTTGCATTAACTTGTCATGCGATGCCCCAAATTATACATCAAACTGGCTTCCAGTGCACTCTCTACAGAGCATGCAGGAAACACCGAAGTGTCTCACAGAGCTCACTGATCATGCTGTGATTTATTATGAAATAATAAAGAAACTGATTTGCATTAGTTTCAAAGCTTTGAATCGGGCCCTTTGAGAATGGATGAAATTGGATTGTATACTAGTATGAGCTAACAGATTTAAAGAAGAGTTCTTTCACTTTGGGTTTTATTACAAAAAATCCTGAAGATACTTAGTTTTAAAAAAAAGAATACTCAAACAGCCATTCCCCTATTTGGGAAGGCAAGAACAGCAAGGCAACCATTTTACAAAGCTGAACTATTATGCTCCTAGCCAGCTTCCTCATCTATTTTGTAGTGAATTAAATAATTGTTTATCCATGTGACATTCTCACCACAGGATTAAATTAATAATTATTCATTGTACAGCAATTCAAAGTAGAAAAACTAATTGAAAATATGAAGGCTTTAATCAAAACTATTTATAAATAATTGGTACTAAAGTAATTTTTTGTATCAAGAATTTACCGGTGGGAAAAAAGAAACTCTCTATATCAATTATAGCAACACAATTAACTAGTTAATCAAATAATAATACATTTGCTTCTTCTGTAACTTCTATTGCTGAAAACTAAAGTACATAGATATTAAACAGGGTCTTGTTTTATGGCAGTCACAGATTTGATAGTGCATGAGAAACTTTGTCTTTAATTTAAACTTTCATGGCATCTAACTTTTCACTTGAGCCTGCATGGGATCAGCACTTTTGTGTTCTATGCCTCTATGAAATTACAAAAAGAAAGGCATTTTATTTTGTAAATGAGCTTTTATTCATCTTAAAGCAAATGATTGAGGATGCACCTTATTAATTAGCACAATTACTGACCTAGCCAGAATTAAATGAACTCTGCATTTAAACTAATATGCTGTACACAGCAATGAATAAGGGTACCTAAACACCAATTTAAATGCATTCATTTTGGTGGAATGAGTAGTATGAAAGAGTGACTTAGCTCATATTAGAAATAATTTCCTGCCCAAATCAGCATCTTTATATTATCTCCTGTGCTTATTTACTTTTCATATAATTACCACTGTTGTTTTGCCAGATCTCATTTTTAATGATAACATCAGTTTCTCTCAGCCAATAATCTTATTTTCCATAACTGCTTCTCATATTAGAACTTTTTGGAAATTAATGGCAGTTTGGCACTAGTCGTTGAGGTGAAACTGCGGACTTTCTAGACATCCTAAACTAAAAATATACTTCCAGAAGAAACAGTGGGAAGTAGTCCCACTGCCAAATGTAGGTTCCTAAATCAGGTGGTGATGCTGACCAACACTAAGCCAGTAAGTCCATTCAGGATACCTCTGAATCCAGTGGAGATAGAAAGGTTTTGCTCACTATCATACTCTGTCCATAATTTAGGCATTCTTTCTCTCTGGTGAGACACTTGTGTGCTGCTCATTATGGTTGATTCTCAATTTATTTATTTTTTATATCTGTATGATGATTCTTCAAAAAACTTTATTTCTTGTAAGAAATAAAGAATAGGGTTGTTAGAATTCTATAATTCCCAGAATGGAATTCATAACATTTTTGCACTAAAAACAGACTTTTCAGAAAAGAGATCACTTTAAGGCCAAATAAGGTAAGAAACAATGATTTTACATTTTTATAACTCTTGCACTCAATATCGGCTGAACACTTGCCTGATGATGGGAAGTAGTGAATGCAGTCCATATTTTGCTCTGCTTGCATGCACATCTTTACCTATTAAACTGTCTTTACCTCAGCCCACAAATTTTCTCACTTTTACCTTTCCGATCTTACTGGGGAGGAGTGAGCAACCAGCTGTGTGGGGCTGAGCTGCTGGCTGGGGTTAAATCATGACAGTAGCTTATCTGTTCTCCTCTGAATGAGGTGCCAACAGGCAAACTGAAGCAACTGGACTACTGGACTAATAAGACCAAATATCATTTAATTTTGCATGGCAATTGCTTGAACTCAATTTTGTCCTCAGTTATATCTGTATAGAACCAGAAAAGTTCCACTTAGAAGAATCCAACTGAATGCAGAATTTGATTGATTATTTCTTATATCAAGTTAAGAGGAAATGGCACAAGTGCAAAGTTCAAAATCAGTGTCTCCCAGCAATCCTTTTCCCACAGTGTTTCCTTACAAACTTATAAAGTCAATATTTATACCCTATTTGGTATAAACTAGAGGCTGGGAACACTGAAAGCTTCTGGAATAAAAGATGGTGAAGAAGGTCCAGCAACTGTTTAGATGTCCTCAGAAATAGCACCTAATGAACCAAAATTGAATCCAAATATGATCGTTATAGTACTGACATGTATAGGACACCAACTGGGATATGCATCAGTTCATCCTCAGACCCAAACCTTCCTTGAACCCACCTTGTGACTGTATACTCCTGGTCAAATGCATCCTTTAGGCAAGCTCAAGTACCTGCTGCTAAAATTCTACCTATTGCAACATAGTTTGATGGGCATGCTGCTCATCATATATTCCATATATTCTCTCTTACAACAGTTTGGCCAGTATCAGGAAGAGAAAATATCCCTTCCTGGAGAGGAACTTGGCATCATGTGCTGCAGGGCAGATGAGAGTTCTGGGCAGCTTCAGTTCAGGCTGCTGTTACAGCAATGTGGAGTAGAGGTCCTGAGTAACAGCTGCTGTACATCTAGTATCAAGGATATGCAGACTCATGTTTTGTCCCTGTAATCAGTGAAAATGTAGTCTGGGTAGTTCTGAAAATAGCCAGGGAATACTGAAACATTAAAACTACCCTTCTTAAATTAATCTGAAAATTATCATATTATCATAAGATCAATGAGATCAAAATCTAACCCAGAGATTCTCTCTGGGAAGACTTTCCCTATGATTGCACTTCATGTTTAGGTCTGCTAATCCACACTACAGAAACTGCATAACAGTATTTTGGGACTTTATCAGGTGATCCAAATTCCCTCATGGCTCACATGTTGATTCTATAAAGTTATTAACATATTTTAGACATCTTGGTAAGAAGCCCAAACACAGGCTAATGTTCTTAGGCTGTCTATAAACACTGGCAAAGGGTGGGGGCTATTATAGGACATGGTTCAGCACAGCATCTAAATTAGGTTCAAATGGAGCAGCATCAATATTCCCTCTTCATTTGTGCCTCCCAAAACTGTAATTTATACGGCACAGCCCCATCCTTAGGGAAGACAAAGGCAGCCTTATGTTACCCCTCAAGTTTCAGGGATGTTCTAGGCACCCCAAATACAGTAGCACAAGCCTAGAGACATTTATACCAACCTTCTGCTTCTTTTGCACAGGTGGAATCCTGCCCTGGCCCCTTCAGTCCTGAAATCTTTCTGAAGTTTATGTTCTGGAATTCGTGATCTGAAGAATCCTGAAACAGCACAACAGCTTTAGAGTGGTTCAAGGTAGGAACCTGCAGGAGCAGTCTCCCTGCAAAGAACCTGGTAGGGAACTTCCACAGGCTATAAATGATCCTTGCTCCTTTGACAAACAAAAGTAAAGGTCCAAACAGCTCAGTCACAGAACAGCTCTGCTGTTTGTAATTCAGGGAACAGAAAAGTGCTCTACTGGCATTTTATAACCTTTGACAAGACAAATCTCTACCGTTTCAGTCCTGCTAGTTACTTCATGTGGTAGACTCCTTTCTAGACTACACTGGAAGTTTGGTGCTTGGAAAGACAGGGCACTTGCCCTGAAGAACCCTTTGGAGTATGTCAGTGACAATGCTTTTGTAAGCTGTCTCATTTTATCCACCATTAAGAAAGGGTCTAATATATTTCATGGCACTGGTGTGGCTTAATTGCTTGTGTCTTTTTTTTCTCCTCTGACTCTTTCAAAATGAAGGATGTTATTTCCATATATCCTCACAGGCTACATGCCATTAATGATCATCCAGGCCACAGCTGTATATTTATTTCTGTGCATAATTTCACACTGTCTCTCTGAAGTCTTTACTTTCAAAGTCATTGTCTTCCCTTGAAAATGTGAATTACAGGCCAGCTGATTCGTTCCCAAAGATAATCAAATTCTGCGAGAAGTGTCTGTGCTGTTTTTATACACTACTCTTGCCTCCAAGGACAGGAATACTTTTTAAATCTAAGTGTTAAAGCAAGTCAAAGTCAAAGGCACTTGCACTAGGATGAGATAACTGAATGCTTCCATAGTGCAGGACAGCGATTTCATGATCTTTTGCTTGCAAAGGGAAACAGCAGTTCTGGTTAAACACTATTTTATCTGTGCTCTTTGTAAGCATAAGTCAGTGAAGATGATGGTATGATATGGCTGGGTTTTGAAGGCTTGTGCTTAAAAGACATATATCTTTAAGGCTAGTACCTTACATGGATTCTCTCCTAATTAAGAACACCTGTAGAGGCCTGACCAGGCCCTGTGGTTCAGCAGCAAAACTGCCGAAGGGCTCTGAAAAGGCAGAAACTTTGTGTTGTCTTTTAAACTAAATTATAACAGGGTTCAAGCCTGTGCCAAGCAGAGTTAAGCTATATAATTTATGAGCTGTGAGGGCAGATCTGGGCCCCTCTGAGGTGATTTGTATCAGTGCAGTAGCATAAACAGTTCTTTACTTGAACATTGGGAACAGGGAGCGCTGGAAGGCCTGCCGTATAAAGGGGACCCAGCCTGTGCTACTCTCTGTGTAGCCTGCAGATACTCAGGTAAGTGTGTTTGCATTCCTGTTCTTTTTTGAGCAATGGCTGAGACAGAGGTTATACTGAGCCCTTCTGCAGCATGCTGGGGACTGAGCGTGGCTGCTGCCTGACTACATGAGGTGCAGTTTGAAGACAATGGTTTGGTTTTTGCTTTCAAAGTTTTAAACCTGTTAGAGAGGATCTTTTCTACTTTGTTTTATTCATTGTCTGCCTTTGTTTTGAAGGCTCAGTTGTGCCAAACCTCACCAGTGGTGTGATGGGACTACCCACAGTAATACAAACTGTGTTCAGTAATGATGAGTTTGGGCCCTTGCTTTGTCTGTATTTTGAAGAAGTCCTATTCCTATGCACAAGCAGGTGTTATTTGAGGACGGGTCCTTGAGTCAGGTGGAAAACTACTAGATATAAGCACAACATATAAAGAATTATTTTACTTGTTTGTTCTATGTTTTTAATATTATAAATTAATATAGTAATATAGTCATATATTCATATATGTTCACAATAAACTCAAAATTACTGTATAGAACAGAACTCAATGTATGCTTTTACCAAGAAATGTTAGACTAGATGATCCTTGAGGTCCCTTCCAACCTGGTATTCTATCATTTTATATTAAATTTTTTTCTGTCAGGGTTTGAGAGGCTTTGAGACTTAAATAATAAGCTATTACTGCAGCTGCATGTTCTTTTCAGCAAATCCTAGGCAAGAGGTGAGAATAGCCTAAAAATATCAGCTAACTGGAAACAGAACCAAGGCAATGTCCAGTTGACCCACCTCCAGAAACAACAGATAGGCCTCAGGAGCATCTGGCTTCTGTTTCTGTCTCATGTTGGCTTTTTGTGGTAAGGAGGTTTGGGGGATATTTGGGGGTTTTTTTGTTTGTTGTTTTTTAAAAAAAACCCTGTCACTTTTACTTTAATTGTTCTAGGAAAAGGGGTGCCTTGAGAATATTAGTGCTTGTTGTTACATTTATATCTAGTAGATTTTGCTCCTTCCTTTGCATCTCTTGCAAATGAAATTTACAGTACAGTGAAAAGTTTGAAATCTTGTTTTGTTTAAAAATGCATTTTAAGTACAAATGGCTAAGAAGCATGTATTTTTATCTGAACAACAGGGTAAACTTGAGAAATCTTTCTTGATACTAGCAGTTACTGGGATATTGATTTTCCTTGGGCACCCTGTTCTGAAAATTTACTTCTGGCCTAGCTATTTCATGTAGTCACATAAAATGTGTGGCACATGCACCACTATGAGGTACGAGTTCAACTTTTTTTCTTCTGTGCTTGCTTTGGGAGGAGCAGGGAAAATCTGTTCTGAAGTAATAGATCCTGGGCTTTACTCAGTGCTTTCCTTGTTTGAGATTTTTTTCCAATTTGTTATGTATCTGATGAAGCAAAACAATGGAACCAGTTTTCAGACAGTGCAAACACAGTGTCACAGCATATTGATGGGCTGTTAAGATGTGTAGATGTATAGCTGCGCTTACAGGCTGCATTTCTTCAAAAAAGGCAAACTTGATGTACTATTCCTCTCTCTGTAATAAGTCTCTTTCTGTTTCTCTGTCCGTTTCCCCCATAACTTCCATCCTTCCCTCTTAACACTATAAAGTCAAGAACTTACTTTGCTGTCTCTTTACAGATGGATAAGAACAGATGGTCTGACATATAGGTCTAGACCTGTAAGTGGGATCACTCAATCCCCATACCAGATGTGAATTCTAAAATGTATGTTGAACTCAAGACTTCCTAAAGGCATACTTTATAGTCCATAACATCTTTCTCTACCAAATGTAAGAATGATCTGTTCTGTCTTGTCTACAAAAGCAAGACATGCAGATATACTGAAGCCCCAGGAAAGTCAGAGGAAACCCACATTATTGAAGTAGGAAGTGTCTCTTTATTCTTGCTACAATAAATAAAGGCTGCATATTAATTTTGACAAGAACTTGGTTTAGCTTATTTTATTAAAGGTCACTTTGCCAGTTGTTGCTGTTCTATATTGTGGTAGTCACCTTGTAGTAGCAGTCAGAGTTTACCAGTAATGTCAATACTGCCCCAGAAAAGTCTACCTATGCCATCTCAGTTAGGAATAGATTTCAAGCAAACCTTAAAACAGCCTTGAAGATCTCCTAACAAGTTTTGGATAACACTATGGGAGATCTGTTTAATTGGGGTATAGATCAAATATCCTTTAGGACAACACTTTGGGACATCAACATTACTAATGTGTATAGATGTGAAAACCTACAGAAACCACTCCACTAAAAACAGCCCCAACATTATTTCAGTGTAAGGAACCAGTCTTCAAGCAGTGTAAATAAGCATAATTCCATTAATTGCAGCCTAGTGCTGGGGATCTGCATTCCAGCTTCAGTGGTGCACAAGCAAGGTCAGCTACAGCAGGTTGCCCAGGACCATGTCTGGATGGCTTCTGAGTACTTCTACAGATGGAGACTCCACAACCTCTCTGGACAACTTGTTTCACTGTTTGACCACTCACATTTAGTATTAAGTATTCTCTTGTGTTCAGATTTTGTAATTTGTGCCCATTGTCCTCTCACTGAGGACCACTGTAAAAAAACTGGTTCTGTCCTGTCTACAGCTCCTTAGTAGTAACTTCACCAAGACAGGCAGTTGTAAAGGAGATGATTAAGGCAAGCTAGCTCTGTGCTGTTCTGTTTTGTCTGGCAATTTCCAAAAGGCCCAAAGTAGCATCTGCTTCAATAAAGAAGACCCACTGAGTCCCTCTGCTTTAGTCCCCACCAAAGATAGAGGTTTGCAATACCTACATCTTAAAGATGCTCTTCTACACTTCAGTAATCTAAAAGCTGTAAAACTTGGTTTCCTGAACTGACTTAAAGAGTCACTGTGTTCCAAGCATGAGCTGTCTTTCAATTTCATGTTGACTCTCTTGATGTTTGTCAGTTTAAAACCTTAGAAAATTTGCAGTTCTGCCTGAATACATTACATAAGGGAAATGGGTCATCTGAATCTCTGCAAACTTTGGCTGCCACAGAGATTCCATACCTCCAACACATCTCCAGCAAGAATAAAATGTAAATTGACCTTAAAAGCCTTTGTTGGTTTTGGTTCCTGATGGTTATTGTTAAAACAGCTGCAATAGTTGGTGTCCTAATTTAAATTTTAAAAAAAAAACAAACAACAGCAAAAAAACACAAAACAACAAAACACTCTTTGAAGTTGCTCTATTTATTATTTTCTCTGTAATGTTACATGCTGATTGCTACAGAGGGAAGAGTGAGGAGATAAATTTCAAGCTCAGCTTGGCAGTTGCAGCAGAAGGGAGCTCGTTATTTAAAAGCTTTTTCTCCATTAAAAGCCAGAACCCTGCCCTCATAAAGCACTGTCAGTAGGTGTAACTCTCTTGTGCTACACAGTTATGCCCCATGAGTCTGGGATAAGAAGCACTTCTTGCTAAATGATTAAGAGGGAGACTCTTAGAGATGTTTTACAACATTATGTAAGAACTGAGTTGGGCAGTAGGTTGTCCTTGGACTTGAAACAACTATGGCCACAGTTCTTGCCTGAACATGAGCTCAGTGCTCTCATCTTGGAGTTCTTCAGAATTTTAAGCCATTATGGTCTATGACTAACTCTGCAGCTTAGATTGGCACAGTCTCAAAGGAAGGTATTTCCCTGGATCTGGAAAAAAGTGGACACAGCCAATGGCCTTTTAAAGCATACTGCAAGAAAACTAAACAACAGCTAGAGGCATCGTGTGTAGGTTGTTTAATTTCTTCAGCATCATTATCCTTCTAAGAGGTGTGTGCAAGTACCATAATTCTCCTTTCAGAAATCCAGCAGAAGACTAAATGCTTGACTAGTTCAGGGCAATGACTTCTGTGTGATCTGTACTATTCTTTGTTGCATATTTAGTGCAATGGGTTTGTTCTCTAAACAGAAGATCAAGGTCAGATTTCTCTTGTAGGATCTGAGCACCAAGAAAAGGTAGCTTTTGATTAAAACTTTTAATATGTAAAGTATCCTATCTATGCTGATAGGGTTGTTCATAGTGTGACTGAATAATAGCATGACTTCATACAAACAACACTCTCAAAATATATATTATATGTGTATAAAAAACATGGGGCTAGTTTCACTGGGTGATTATGTAGGTTGTAACATCCACTATGGCTCACACTTCATTTTTGTTATACCTTTCTGCTCTTTGTGAGTCTGTTTAGCTTTGATCCAGAAAGCAAAATGAGCATTTTAAATAACAAACAGAAGAGTAAAAATATTATCAAAAGCAGTTTGGAAACTTTCCTCGCCCCTGTTCCCCAAGACTAGATCCAAGATGGATATTCTCCTTTGTATGAAAGGAGGAACAGAAAGTTGTGCCTTAGAGGAATTTAACACTATATCAGACATGCTTTGTCCCTAAAATAAGGTGTGCGAGTTATAACAGTTGACGTGATCACTTTGTTTTGCACTGTGAACAAGCACAGAACACTGGCCAGATGAGTCAGGCAGTACTTTGCTTAGAAATTTGAAGGCATGTTGCTAGCTGTGGTGGATTTTTCTGTAACACGTCACTGGATGTCTCCCAGAAATAAGAAATGTGGAATATGAATCTTCTGGTTTTTTCTACATTGTCCATGTTTTGCCACCTGCCAGATAGCAGCAGTTTGTGTACTGGTTTTCTGTTGCTTTGTATAGGTCTCCATTAACCAGGCAAATCTGCTGGCCAAATTCCAGAGTATGTATGGATCAGGAACATTTTATACTCACCAGGTTGTCTAATGTCTGTCTAGACATTCTGTTTCAGAATTATTTTTTTTATTCATATCATTGTTCACCTGACAATTGTGGTGGTCCTACCACCTCACCAAGAAGCATGTAGATCTCACTCCTCAGCTTATTTTCTGTAATATTTGCATATAAGACTCGGTGCTGCTAACAGAGAATTGAATTGCCGTTGATTATAACTCAGCTCACTATCTACCAATCTCTACCAAAATGTTCTGAGGATTTTTACACTTCAACAAAGCCTCTTTAAAAAGCTTTTTGTGCTTAAAGTCAGGTTACTGTGTGAAACAGTTCTTCTCATAGGACTGGATAGTGGAAGTCCACCAAAATCCTTCACTTCCTTCAAAAGCTGCTGTTGGAGATCCTCTGTCTTGACTTGGTGCTGGGGGCACTGTATGTATCTTGTAGTTCATTGTACTGCTGTGACTATTCTCCAGACAGAATAAGTAGCTCACTAAACTGAGCAAGCAAGCTCAGAAACACTATAAGAGACCTTACACCAGGATATGTACTATAGGGAATACGCATTCTGTAATGTGAATGGCCAACCCTTAGATGAGAATGCAGTATCTGTCTAAGGTAAGTGCAGTGTGTTGGTGAGTACAGGCGGAAGCCTGCCCTGGAACAAAGCAGACCATGGTGGGGTAGCTGCTGAAAGACTGCTGATAGCAGGCATCAGGAATGTATCTTCATGCAAACAAAATCCCTGCAAGTGAAAGTAGTGCCGTGATCTAAAATGGCAAGAAGTCATGCTGAAAAAATACGAGTCTGGAAATCATCGACTTGAATCAGTCTATGCTTTGACACAGGAAAGGCAGAGGCTTGGGAAATCTGAGTGTCGTGTGCTTGGCACTCACAGAATCACAGAATCACAGAATTCTAGGGGTTGGAAGGGACCTCGAAGGATCATCTAGTCCAACCCCCCTGCCAGAGCAGGGTCACCTACAGTACATCACACAGGAACGCATCCAGGTGGGTTTTGAATGTCTCCAGGGAAGGAGACTCCACAACCTCTCTGGGTAGCCTGTTCCAGTGCTCCGTCACTCGCACAGTGAAAAAGTTTCTCCTGATATTCACATGGAACCTCCTATGCTCCAGTTTGCATCCATTGCCCCTTGTCCTATCATTGGACGTCACTGTAAAAAGCTTGGCTCTATCGTCCTGACCCTCACCCTTTACATATTTGTAAGCATGGATGAGGTCACCCCTCAGTCTCCTTTTCTCCAAGCTAAAGAGACCCAGCTTCCTCAGCCTTTCCTCATAAGGGAGATGTTCCACTCCCTTAATCATCTT
>VZRW01013468.1:843113-875539 GCA_013398125.1 Aegotheles bennettii | reverse complement strand
GACTTACCCTTGGTAAAGCCATGTTGACTGCTCTTAATGACCCCCTCATCCTTGATGTGCCTAGAGATAGTGCCAAGAACAAGTTGTTCCATCACCTTTCCAGGGATGGAGGTGAGGCTGACCGGTCTATAGTTACCCGGGTCCTCCTTCTTGCCCTTCTTGTAGACTGGAGTGACATTTGCTATCCTCCAGTCCTCAGGCACCTCTCCTGTTGCCCATGACTTACCAAAGATGATGGAGAGTGGCCTCGCAATGACCTCTGCCAGCTCCCTCAGCACCCTTGGGTGCATTCCATCCAGACCCATCGATTTATGGATGTCCAGATTGCTCAACTGATCCCTAACCCAATCCTCATCTACCAAGGCAATCTCCTCCTTTATCCTGACTTCTTCTGGGGCTATAGGGATCAGGGGCTCCTGGGGAAAGCCTGCGGGAGTAAAGACAGAGGCAAAGAAGGCATTCAGCACCTCTGCCTTCTACTCCTTGTACTATAAGGCCTTCAGAGGAGGGAATAACATCCTATGATGGTGGAAGATGATCTGGATGCTTCTTATAACGAGGTTGTTTTTGGCTAGTTGTGCAGCTGGCTACAATCACAGCAATGCTGCACTAGTAGGAGTCTTGAAGATCATAAAGTGGCAGCACAGTTACCAGACAGGCACAGTGTATCTTCTGTTGAACTTCTGTACCGTGTTTAATCCTTAAGAAAATGAGACTAGTTATAGCAGTGCTTTTTAAATAAGACAATTTCTTAGATAGCTAAAAGAAAAAAATACTGCTGCTAAAACAGATCTTGCAGTAGTGAGGCATCACCAGGAAAGTGCACAAAGGCAGAACAGGCTGCCAGAACAGAGCAGTGCCTGGTGTTGATGCTGCTGCTGACTAGGCAGCTGCCTCTGTAAGGCAAAGGGAAATCTGTAAGAAATCAGAGGATGGGTGGAATTATAATTGTTCCTACCATCAAAACCTGAGGAAAGAGGTCAGAAAATATTTGGGGATATAAAGGGAGGCAAACCCATTTTTCACAGAAACAGCATGTTTGAAGAGCGAGCCTAAAATGGGTGTTGTCAGACATAGACTACGCAGCATGAGGAGGCATAGCTTCATGTAGCACTGTATAGTCTGGGGTTTTCTTCACAATAAAACAATAGACAGCTGTCTCCTGGGTAACTGTTACGGCGAGAGGAAAATGGTACCACAAGGACTAGAAAAAAGCAAATCCAAAGTGTGGATTCTGGCTGTGCACACCAAACTCACAGTAAGTAAAAGAAATAAAATACGGCTTAGGTTGGCAAGCTTATTTAGGGGACAGAGATTACTGTACTGTTATACTTGACTTCAAATGCAGCTTGGCTGGTTGTAATTAAAGGACTAGGAAAACTGGGAAAAACTACTTGTATTATCTGTAAGACCAGTCATACTCAAGACAAATATTTCAATTTTGATTAAAATCTATGGATTCCTTCCCTCCTTTACTTAGGCACTTCTTGTATAAAGCTGATACAACCCTTTTTCTTCATCAGTGTAAAAGTCTAACCCTGTAAACTTGCTAGAGAATTGCTGTACCTGCTTTCCCTTTCAGTTAAACCATAAAATTCCACGTGCATGAAGTAGCTTGTGTGTTTTACAGGATCAGAGCCACACCATGCTAGTAAGTTCTCTCGCAAACTCTTCAGTACTGCCATGGTCTGTCTTCCTTTGACATTTCCATTGATGAACGCTGCTTATTCATAGTAAGCTTCAGCACAGTCCAGCTGCTCTGGTTTTGATTCACTATGCGAACAGAAGTGTCAGTGCACTCACTTCCCTAAATGTTAGTTTTGAATTATGATTTCTTCTTAATTTGTGCTAATTTGGGGCCTACTTGGCAGTAATACATAGCTTGAAAAAGAGCATTATTGACTCAAATGTTTTTGCCAGGTTTCTGTGGTTTACTTTTGCCCATACCAAACATGAAGCAATTAATCTCAAGGTCTTGGGCATGGCAAAACAGAACAACCTCTCAGATGTGGCTTACTGTCAGTTAGAGAAAACTTTCATTGGCAATAAGGAATTTGAAAGAAAGCAGAACTACATGACAAAATGTTTGTGTAAGCAAAGACTAAACTTAGCATCTGCAAGATTTTTACCTGTTTTCCAAGTATTCTGAAGCACAAGTAAACTATTTGATAGATCAAACTAAAGATCTTGCATGAATTTCTACAGTTCTTAAATGTACATTTTTATATCATCTTCCTGAAAACTACATGATTTTTTTCCTTTAAAATATTTTTCTCCATTTAAGAAGATTTGATAGACATGCCTCAGGTGAAAAACTGTCTTTGAAATTGGTGCCAGGTATTTTGCAGGTGAATTAAATTGCCTGCAGCAAATATTGTGTGAACAGTTGTTACACAGCATACAGCTATCCACACTTAATCGAAGTGACTTTCTTTAGTGGGTATAGATAGCCACACAGCACCTACAATGCTGGGAACTTTCATGAGCCACATCATGGTGCACAGCTAAAGCACTCTATTGACTGGTTTTTTAATGCTACAAAATGAGAGCAATTCACTAGAAAACAACAGAGAAAGACCACAAGAATTTTTTGTATTTTCTTGCTCTGCATCATCTTAATATGCTGCATGTTTTTAATTATGTAAGTGAGAATAAACCGGCTACATAACCATGTTCAAAGCATTGGATGACTTAGGACAGTAACTACTTGTGTATCTGGGCCAGGCGTGAACTTCCAGCACTGCTGCATGACTTGTCTAGCTTGTTTAAAACCGGGCTAAACTGTGAAACTAGGTAGTTCCCAGGTCCACTAATAAACTGCACTATGCTCAGCTCTGATACTGAGGACACAAGCGTGGAATGAGTGAAAAACTTTTTTAAAATACTCCTTCTGACAAGCCTCTGGGCTGCTCGCTGCTGGCTGGAGTGAGCAGTTGGACTGGAGCCCGGCTGCACATGAATGCCCAGCACATGGCACTTAGCACCTCTCACCTGAGACACATAAACCAAGGGTTGAGGATCACTCGTGTGCAATCAGGTTCCAGCCTCAGCTGTTAGCAGCTACCCCACAGCTGCGGTGTGTGCCAGCTGCCAGTGCCCTGGTCTGGCAGCACAGCAAGCAAACAGTTCAGCTGTGACCACCAGTAAACTGGGTTGGGGAACATCAGGGTGTCTTCATGGCAAGCAGCAGATGCTGCAGCCTCTGCCTTTGAGCTGAACATTGTGCTGCTTCAGCAGCGTTAACCGGCAAGGGCACCCACTCAGGAAACAACCAAGTTTGCTGCTGAAATAAGTCTTTTTCAGCCTTCATTTCAAGTGCACTTAGGCTTCCTCCCCTTCTTTTGGTATGAAACCCCAGAACTCTGCTTGAGACCATGCTGAAGCATTAAGTGTGAATGCTGCAAATCTTCATGAGCCAAATTGCATCAGCCTCAAGTGGGTTTTTCTTATGGGTCAACATGACCAAGAGCACGTAGAAGCCCACAGATAGCCAATGTAGAAGTCAATGACCAGTGCAAAATGCCAAGGCTGGGTGGCCAGACAACAGCTCTAGAAAAGTATTTCTCTCTGCTTGATGTGATTCTTTGTTGAGACCCAGGATAAACTGCGTGTAGGTGACAAAATATAAAACAAAGGGTACTTAAAGCACCAAATCGCTGGAGCAAACAAAGATTTTGATGATACAAGTTGATTTTAAAAATATAGCTGTGCCTTCACCATAAGTACAAAGCAGCCCTAGTACTTCTCATTCCCATCTGTCTAGGCATATATTCTAACTTCATGAGGGATTGGAAGGGTTACTTGGGTTTTGGGCTGGGTTTTTCTTCTGAGAAATGAGTGGGAGTTAAGAAAAAATGTTTGAACATTATGCTGCTGTTACTGGAAAGTTTCTTAATAATCATAGTTCAGAGAAAGCTTAGCAGAGCGTTAGCAGAAGTGTAAAAGGAAGCCAGGTAAAAATGGCTTTTGCAGAGAAGGTAGCAAATTATTTTGGATTTCCTGTCATGAGATGTGCTTTCAAGTTCTTGTATGGAGAAATCAAAGAGACTGAGAGAGGAAATTTAACCGTTTGCCAAATGCTTCCAGTATTTCTAACAGGTATGCAGAAGGAACACAACCTCTGCTACAGCTTTTCCAAGCTTCATTAGAATGCAAAGTTAAGGACTTAAACTAACCAAGGTTTGTGGGATTGTATTGTCTCATTATCCCGACACCTTTGGAGATGTTGGCCACTTTCAACCAAATTTGACAGGAGAGTTTTTAAAGATAGTGAAGTTCACCAGAGTTATATGAGAACCATTGTAGGGGAAGAGAGTTGCCATAGGTAGTGCTAGAGAAGTTGCCCATGGACATGTTCGGTGTTGCCCATGCTGATCCTGGTAGAATCTGAGACAAGCTATAGGGTCTTCTCCCCATAAGCATGGTATGGCATAAGAAACATGGGGAAGGTGCTTTCTTACAGTCTGTCTGCACCACCACCTTCCTACTTAATGCATGTAGCCCAAACAAAGCTCAGTTATGTTGTTTCACAAAACCCGTTCCCCTATCTTCTTGTTACCTATTATCATCATCCCATTCATTTTAAATAGGTAGTCTCTATAGTTACCTCTTATCTTTTTCCCCATAGGGAACCTATCTATCCTACACTTCTAGGCCTGTTTCCTGTTCTCCTGAGCCCTTGGAGTCCTTTATGCCTTTCCATGTACCTGTTTACAAGCTACTTTTCAGGGCCCAGCTATCATTATAAGACGAAAGACCGAAACCAAAATTAACTAAATGTAGCTGTTTCACAGGGAAACACCTTTACTGATAAGGCCATCAAATTACAGGAAAAAATAGAGATGTAGCACAGGATTTACGTTCAGCCAAGAGCAATTAATAGTATTCAAACAATGGCTAAACCAGCTGGGTAACAAAACAAGGTTCAATATAGCCAAGGGGAAAAAAAAACAAAACCAACCAAACAGAAAAACAACAAACAATACAGCAAACCACTTTAATGAAGTAGTGCTGTTCAGGCAGCCTTGTCTTGCCTCCTATCTAGGTAACTGAGATTTAATTTGGGCTTTTGCCTGCTGCCCAAAAGGCATGATTATTGGGGGAGGGGGGTGTCTCTCAAGGAAGAAGGCTTGCACTGTGGATGTTGTACTAGGAAACCTATGATGAAGGTGGGTATCTGGTACAGGTGGGACAGGAAGGATAGCTGCTTCAGGAGTGAGCAGAAACTCAGGCATTTTGCAAAAGACTAAGCTGTTCCTATCTCTCACCTCTGACTCTCTGTGTACCCTCACAACGAGTCACCACAGGGCCCAGGGCTGGAAGGAGGGGTTGAGGTAGTCAGCAAATGGCAGTTTCCATATGAGGAATCTGACTGTATAGGTAACAAGTATATCAACCCTTGAGAGCAGTGCAGTCACAGTAATGTAGATTGGCAGGGACCTCTGGAGATCATCTTGTCATCAGCACTGGGTCCAATCAGCCATGGCTTGTCTGTGCAGGTCCTTAAAATCTCTCCAGATGTGGAGATTCTGCAGTCTCTTTGGATAACTCGTTCTAATGCTGCACAAGTACCCCCTTTGTGAAGCTTTTCCTAATATCCAGATTTAATCTCCCAGTTTGCAATTTGTGGTCATTGCCCTTTGACATATCATCTGCCACTATTAAGAGTCAGTTTTTCAAGGGGGGGGAAGTTCTTATTTTCCACATAGAAGGCAAAGAATTGTGAAAACTGTGGATCACTAGGAAGGAAGAGCTGGAGTGAATAGTATGCCACGTCAAATTCACCACTAGTTGTGCCCATACTGTGCATACATCTCGGAATCCCACCACTTTCCTCCGCCTGAATTCTTGGTTTAAAACTGGGATCCTGTGATGACGTAAACTCTACAGATTCACTCCATTTAATAGGGTTTGCCAGAGGACAGGAGGAGGACAGTAAATGAAGAGCCAGCTTTATTTGTACAGATGCCATTTTAAAGCAATATGGAAATGACAGCTGAAGTGACAGTCCTATGATGACTTTGGTGAGTTGTAGTGGAGAAGCTGTGGAAGGCCAGACATCAGAAAATGGACTTTAATAGAGATGCTTGGTTAGGACTATAAGCTGCAAGATATTATGAAGTCCACAGTTAAAATACTGGCGTAGGGTAGGATGGCTTGAATTAGCTAGCATGTGTTTAATTTTAAATGTAGGCACTCATTTGCTTATTGCTGAGTAAGATTTAGAAAATATAAATCTGTACAACCCATTTTGCTGTCCTTTCTTTGTTAGCCTGCAGAGCTAGGAGGAGGGATGGGGTTGGATGGTATATACAGTTTGCATTCATCTTGTTGAGTGTAGAGGTCACTCATGTATTTTTAAGTCATTAACATCAGGGAATTAAGATTTTACAGACACACAAAAAGGAGCAGGGGAGCTTGCAGACTCATTTCCTATAAAATTTTGCATGGGACCTAACTAGTGCATGGGCTATCTTGTTCACAATCAAATAGCATATCTCTTCTTGCAGACCCTTCCTTGACTTTCATTTAATTTGATTCTCCTTTAAAATAGTTTCTGGTCTTCTGACTTAAAACTGAAAATCTTTTTCCTCTTCTTTCATAATGTCCATAGAAAGACAATCTTCGAGTTTAGGAAAAACTGACAGGCTGCTCCTGCTTTCGGTGCCTGCCCTTGTCCAATGTTAGCTTCACTAGGAATGTCCATCTTTGCCTCTTGACTTAGGGATACACTTTCTAGTCTGAAGAACTATGAATAGACCCAATCAATGCTAGAAACTATAAGGAAACTGGGCATAATCAGCAAGTGTAAACCTATACCACTGTTGGATACTAAGATGCTCGGTCAGGGATGTCCAAGTGGTATTTATGAGCTTCTATCAATAGTTTACAACCTGGCCAAACTTGGATTTAATTTTTTTTCTTGGAGCAGCACACGATCCCCCCCGATACGTGTTCCTCTCATTCTGTTTTAATACATATAGTCTGCTGCGTTAGACATTAAAAAAAAATGTTACCATAATGGTAAATAGCTAGAATTGACAGAACTTTCCACAGATACATTAAAAAAAAAACAACAAAAATAAAACTCCACCCAAATTCATCCATTCACTGGGCATGGAATATTTAAACCCAAATGGCTGAAATCTTGCAAAGTTATAATCAATTGTAAATACGTCTTGTAAGAAAGGAATGATGAGCAAGCATATTAATACTTATTGATGTTACAAGCTTTGCCATTAACCAGTTCAGATTATGCTTCATCTGTTGTGTTCATTTACCTGTTATGAGACAGATTAAGTGAGAAAAACAAGTGATATTTGATTCTTGGAGGGTTTAAATCTTTCTTGACATCTGAAGTGCAGGATGTTTTTGAAGACTGATTAGTACATATTGAAAAACATTGTAATACACTGCATCTGTTTCTCTGTAAGTTCACATCAAATGTGATTAATCTCATAAAACAGTAATAAGTGTTTTTTGTAAGTGTTAAGCTTTAACTTAGTCTCAGAGTTGAAAGCCAAGGTTCCTGCATTCTGGTTCATCAGTAATAAAATGTATGTAGGTCAGACTAGATTTTCATTGACAATTGCATAACCTTAAAGAGTTGTTGCTGGCTGAAAATAAGCAATTATCCTCCCAGCCTCCATATTTAATGTGGTTTTTAATGAAGAGCAAGGAAAAATCAAGTCTTCAACATATTCTTGACTGGACCTGTACAGCTGACAAGATAAAAATAGCAGAACTCTTGCATTAGTAAAGGACACTATTAATCTACCAGGATACAGAATTCATCAATGCACAAGCTGAATATAAAGTTGAAAGTAAGATGGAGTACCAGATACTCTGAAATGTGGTATTGCTATTGATTGGTTGTGTTGGAAATGCCTACACCAAATGGTGCAAGTGTAGTGGAGATGATGAACAACTAGGCATTAGTAAGGTATAATCAATTCATGTTTTAAAAGTGATAGCACAGAGGCAAAGACCAGGAACTCAACTGGAAGCAAAGTACCAGCTATATTTTTCTCTGTGGGTAAATCAATACACAACTGGGTTTTTGCTAATAAATTCTCCAAAGGTAATCCTACTGGTCTGCATAACTGTACTGTGCATAGTAACAGTAAGACTCAAGAGGATCTATGTGCCTTGTGCAGATTTCAAGCCTCTAGTTATGATTTGTGTTTCTCAAAGAACATGGCTTCTTATATAGCCTGTCTAATGAAGAGATTACAAAAACCCTAACCATTACTGTTTAGGAAGTAAACTTTCATCTGCAGAAATGAAAACAGGATGTAAACGAGCACACATTCTGCTGCACAAAATGTGCTTACAGTAAAGATCCCCTGTGGGACTGTACACAGCTTTGGGCTAGAGGGAAGCTTGATAGATGGAGCAGTTAGTTTCCCTTCCTCTTGCCGGTTTCTCTGTAGGAGGACAAAGCTTTGAGCAGTTATATACCATATCTGATGCAGTAGGGAGGAAAGGAGATGTGAAAGAGATGTTTATTGTAAAAACTGAGTGTAGCTGCATTTGTTAATCTCTAGCAGTATACTCATCTCTATGTGCTTATTCAAAAATTTATTAACATTACAACTGAGCCACAGATGTTTGGTTTAAAATTGATGTAAGGAAATTAGGGGCTGGAGTCAAGAAGCTTCCAATTCTCAAGTTTTAGGAAAATAAATAAGGGATAGTGGAGAATGAAGACAAAATTAGGCCAGTACAAAAGAGTACAGAAATCTCATCACAAGCAACACTCTGGGAATTTCATGCAGAGCAGGAAATTACCTTTAAAGCTCTTCAGGCTCTCCTGCTTCAGCGAAGTAATGGAAATGGACACAGAAGTATTTGACCTCCTTGACGTACAGATGCTTTGAGCCTTGCTGCTACTGCTTTAGCTAGTGGTGGTCTAGTGACCTGAAGTTTGCAGAAGATGTAGTAACGTAGTTATGGTTCAGCGAGAAAACAGACTTCTGTAACAGAAAGAGAAATAAGTCCTTAAGGCGTGGCAGTTGATGGTCAAGTAAAGGATGGAGAGCAAAACATTGTGGGATCTCAAACATGTATTTAAAAAAAACAAACAAAAAACAAAACACCACAACCCACCCAAAAAACAATGCAGGTGTGGACTGTCCTATCTCACGTTAGTTCTGCTTAGTTCAAATCCAGCACTAAATAGTGGCCTGAACACAGTGGTGTGTTCAATTCACTTTTGATTCAGTCTCAGTGTAAGTGACAGTACAACCAGCTCCTCTCCATTGATGCAAATTTATACCACTAGCATCTAGACAAGCTAGCAGAGATCAGACCCCTGTTTTTCTAAACACTATGTCCTACACAAAGCAAGACTGTAAAACCTTTGCAACACTAAGATTAAGGACAATCAACCCTTAAATAACAGTCTATTGAGGAGTAGGCTGCTAGTTGAAAATCTGAAATAAGTGAAAGCAAGTCTTTCTTCACAGACTGGTTGAACTGTGGTTTCAGTGCACAATAAAATTACAATATTTTACAAATAGCTGCCTGGCAAATGAATCACAGTAATAGTCTACATGGACACTCTTTATCTGTCCCCATAGTGAGGTAATGCAGCTTAGATGGAGCTTGCATGAAAAAATACATTGTGTCTCTGGAAGTAATGTGCTTCAACGTAGAGACACTGATAGTGTGAAGGAAGCTGAACAGACAACAAATCATTTTATTGCCTTTTCAATATAAAACTCAAAAGAGCAGAGAGTCTTAGAGCATCAGGGAAATAAATTCTGATCTTTTGAATAAAACACAAGACAAATATTGTGGCAGCATCCCCACAACCAAGTTCTGAAGCTTCTGGAGATATGAATTTTAGGATCAGAAGATGTGTACAGTGAAAAATGCAAGTCATTTTAGGCTGAAAACTCTTAAAGTGAAGTTTATTTCACTGCTTCTCTCTTTAGTGGACAAGGAACATATCATTTCACACTCCATGTGACAATCTAGGGCCTTTAAAGCAATGGACTGTGCAAGGGACTGGGTAGTGAAAATCCAACATGTGTAGCTGAGGAACAGATGAGTAAAAACTTGAGTTCATAGCCTTTGAGGACTTCCATGTGTGCTTATTTTATGCACATAAATTGTCTTTTTTATTCTATTGCAATACCTCACATGTAAAGCTAAGTCTGTCTGTGCAGATTAAATGCCTTATGCTGATCCTGAAGGGACTGACTGCGTCTGTTGTAAGGCAGAACTCCTTGCAAGCCTGTATTACTGCATTTAATCCTCTGTGTGTATGTGCATTGTTATGTGAGTGTTGCATCCCTGTAAGCATCCCAAAGCCCTAACCCATTTCTGAGAATACTTTATTGCTGACCTAATGGCAAGCATGCAGAAATGTGGAGAAACAAGCTGCTGATCTACAGGTTAAAAGATTTAATAGACCAGAAAACTCACAGTCAAGTTGCAATAAATATTATGGGTCTTCAGTAACAGCAGATGGATCTCACTCTGGTGTGAAGCCTAACCGTAGCGTATTTTATCAGTATCATGAGCTACTATCAGCAGTAACTTTTGGTAGTAAAAGGTGAATAAACTTTTGCTGAAAAAGGTGAATAAACTTTAGTAATTGGGCCTTTGCTTGAAACGTAAACATATGATTTAACAGATTGCTGGAACAGATTATATATTAAATGAAACTGAATTATGTTACTTTAGAACATTAACTGAGGTTAACAAATGCTGTATGAAGAAAAAGAAATTCCCCAGAATTCTGCTGCCAGTAGTTTAAAATGCATTCATCACTAATCACATGTGACAAGCGTGACAACCAACCTCAGTAGGAACAGACCTAGAAGATGGGTTCTTGATTGTGTTGGCAGGGATCTAACATTGTTTTTAAACTGAATTCTGAGCCCATCTCCTTGGTGTTGCTATGTTATTATAAAAGTAAGGGCAATTACTATATCCAACTTGCAGAGCGTTTGTCATTCTCTAGATGTTAAAGAATTTTAGCAAGTGATGTGTTAGTTTATGACTTCAGGATGAACAAAGTATGAACTTGGAAAGACATAAATTTTAAAGTACCTTCTAGCTTTTTGATTCTAAAGGACTTAAAACAAGGAAACAACAACAAAAAGGTACAATGTCCTGTTTTGTCACTTAGTCATGCCTAGTGCCAATAGCCATTACCATTCTAACAGTTTTCTGTCCATATTTCCAGCTGTTCTAATCATTAATTAAGCCAAACACGCTGGTTGTATTTAGAACCACTGTAAGAATAATTCAACCCTTAATAGAAATAATTAACCATACCTTCATTTTTGAAACCAGTCTGTCCACTGGAAATGGCACTAGTATGTGCCATTGACCGTGACCTTGCTTCTCCTTTTTTGCTTTTTTCCTCTTTATTTATCTATTATATAAAAATAGTTTTGTTTTTTAAGTAGTGACGCTTTGAGTTGAAAAGCGAAAGTAGTTTTAAATGTCAGGCAGTAAAATTTAATTCAAGGGACTGTATTTTCAAACTTAAATAGTGCTGCATTGGAGGGGTTGTTTGGAGTTTGTGTGCTGCTTTTGTTGTTGCATTTAAATGCCCCATAGTATTTGGTTTGTTTTTTTCTCTTTCACCAGTAATGTTTTAATGAGAAAACTGAAAACAGATCCAATGGCTTACAAAAGCATAATGCCCAACTGTATTAAGAATTGCTTGTATTTGTACAACAAGGTGGGAAAGTCAAAGGGGGTAGTTTTCAAATTAACTACTTGAGCCATGTGATCGAGCAAAACTTTCGAAGAATGAAAAGTATGTTTAATCTGGTAGTGACTTGTTTGATCTCTTATTACCAAAGCAACATAATTGGTGTTGGTTTCTCTAGAGTTTCTCTCTCAAATCCACTTAACTTTATTCTCAATAACCTAGGAAAATTTTCTGTACACTTCTAAGGCAAAAATTTAAGGCTGAGATTTATCAGAGTCCAGTGAAGCCCAGGTGCCTGATACCTGCTGAATTATAGTGGAAACAAAATGGACTTTTGCAAGAGGCTTAGCCCAACATGTTGTTTTCCAGCTGTTTCATTTAAAGACACATTTGACTCTACTGTGGCTGTAACTGCCATAACAAAAAGCTCTGATATTTACAATAGATCTCAACAATCTAGTTATTATCAAGTGTTGCATCTTCCTACCACCTTGATGATCCTTGTCTCCCCTGCCCTCTCATCTGCTGCAACCTCTGAACAATAGCCAGAAGGACAGATGCATAAAGGTCTGGCACCTCCAGCTTATGGCTCCTCTTCATGCAAATGAACATAATTCAGCTCTTCTCAAGCTATAGTCAACTTGGCAGGGAGCGACTGTACAGGCACACACTTCTTGCTTCTCTCTAGGCCTGCTGAGGTTTGGGGTGGGGGTTTTTTGCCATATGAGAATCTTGCAGCCAGCACTTAGCCTGGCAGTCAGGGGGTGAGTTATTGGTACTGCAGTGTGTCCTGCAGAGAATGGTTAACCATGGTTAGTCTGTGTTTGAACACCTCATTCATGTCATTAATTGAGTAAAGAATTGGGGAGGGGGAGGAATGTTCCCTTTGTACTCTTTATCCAGCCTCTGTTTCAGAAGTTACTGTGTATTGTAACTGCTAGTGGCTGGGGTGTTTATGCCTTCTACATCATAACTTATTCTGCCAGTGAGGGGATATCATTCTTAGTTATTCTATGGTGGACTTTTGGAGGGTTTGGTTTTTTGGTCTTCTTTTTTTTTTTTCTCCTTAGTGCCGCTGCCTTGCTCTCAGTTTCATTTTTGGCCTGTAATTAGCTGTATATTTTCAGTAGCTTTATATGCACCTATACTTAGCTTGGATTTTTCTAGCATCAGAATTCAAGCTATTCCATCCTTTGCTCTCCTCCTAGTTTCTCCCAAATGAGTTCATATATAGGTCATTGATAATTATATATCAGGTAAAGCAGGCAATATAGCCACTCAGTTTTTTCTAGATTCTTCATTGAAAATAGATTTACTCTTTGTAGTTTTGGGGTTGTCATGTGGAGGTTTTTGAGTTGATTTTTTTTGTTTGTTTTGGATTTTTTTTGTTTTAATGATCCTGCTAATCTGTTGTTGTTAAATCCAGATGATGCTGGCACATGTGACAACCTTTGAATGCTAGTGAAGCTATTTTTTGTCTTCTTATTTTACTTCCTTTCAGTTCAACATCACTTAAAGCTTGTAGTTGAAGTATCTTCCAATCTGCAGTTTGATCCACCTCACAGGTGACATCCCACCTGGTAAATGCTTCCCAGCTCTATGTAGAGCACTTGTCTTCAACCCATCATTTGGGGGAACTGTTTTGAATGGTAAAGCTTCCTTTATCGAAAGTAGTCAAATGAATGTGTGTGCATGTTTGTGTGTGGCTATCACTTGCTCGTTTGCTGTCTTGCAAACACATACATGTGCTATATTACATTGGTTTTTATGTTTAAACATACTATATAAAATTCTTAGTTAACAATGGTCATGAGCTGCAGAGCTCCAATCCATAGCTGAGACTAACACTCCTCATAGCTGAAGAGTTGCTTAGATTTTGTTTGGGCCCATCTCAAATAAATCCATGCTAATAGCAAATTTCTGCCTTTTTTCTGCTGACACTCCCCCAACACATTTACAATACTTGCTTACCTTGGGGCTTGGGAGGGAAGCAGTCTTTCCAGCCTGACTGCTGTGTTAGCCTTTAATCAGTTGTCAGGAGAAGCCAAAGTTGAAACTTTTTTTTTCCTGAATTGATGACTTCCTGACTTTACTTCATTCTTTGTTTCTTGCTTGTAGTCCCAAACTTGTGCTTTTGGCTCCACTGAGCACCAAAGGTACATGCTGTCCCCGAGACCCATGCAGCAAAGACTGGTTTTCAACTTAGGAGCTAAAGAGAACAGCAAAGGCTAATCAGGAGCCCAGCTGTTGGACTACACTGCTTTTATCAAAATGTTTCTAGTCTGTCTGTAGTGGAGAAAGTCTAAAACATATAAACTGATCAATAGATTTAAAAGTGCAATAGATTCTCTTTCTTTGAAGCTTTTCCCAAAACTGCCTTATGCAAAAGCACAGGATAACTCTGGAAACTGCAGACATGCTCCCTTCAAGCTTGCTACAGCTTCATCCAGTTTGCAGCAGAGCTAGTACTTGAGCTGTTTCTGTCTTCTTTGTATTTTGGACATGCTAGAAGAAGTCTGAGAGCCTAAAGAAGTGGCATCTCAGCAGAATTGTCAGCAAAATTCTTGTGCTACCTCTGAAACTGCCTCTGTGTCAATATGACACTGTTTAGCTCCAGTTGTCTCTTAGTAGCGTGACAGACATGACCTTCTTATTGACAGGCACTCAGGCTTAATGTAGGAAAGGGTGTATTTCAGAAAATAAAGATGATAGTCATAAACTTGGGGAAACAGCTGGGGAAAAAAAAGGCTTCTAAGTGAAGGGAAGAAAATATCTTCTCCACTAGAAGATACTTTCAATTTTACTAGGAATCACCTCTCCGTAATCATTAATCTGCATATCCACAACTAAAATCCATTGCCTACACTGTCCTCTCTGTCCCCTGCAGCTAGTCACAACCAAAAGCAATGAGTAGCAGCTACTAATTTCAGTCCTATATAGCCACATTTGCCCAGCTATGCTGCCTTCAGTTCTGGTAGTGGCCTCAGGATCTCTGCACTAGATTTCAGTATATAATGTGAACAAGTCCTCAAATCATCATACTGCCTCGTCTTCAACAGAAGGCTTTTCCTGATTTAGGATCATTGATTGCTTTGTCCTGAATCAGTCTTTCACAGACTGGCCCCTTTTCCTAACTCAAAAGTTGGAAATGTTGTCAAGCATATGTTCATGCAGAGGACAAGATAAGGTAATGTACAATGCCACCACATCTAGTGGACTCCATAAACTTAAGAATACATGCAGTTTGCTGTGACTGTGTTTTAATTCAGATGATTAAAGAGCCTGCAAACAAATATGTAACATTTAAACTGTGTATGTATATGGGTGTCAATTTTAAGGATGGAAGAGAGCCTAGAAAATTCTTAAATCATACAAACTTTTTAACTAGGCTTCATAAACTACTTTCCTTTTGGCCTTGGGCCCAGTGTAACCATATTATGATCTCTTGGCATGAAACTGTGTCTCTGGTGGTTTAATTCTTCTGTGAATGACTAACACTTCACCAGAAACTTTATTCAAGCACAGAAGAATGGATGACCTTCAAACAAATAATTTGTCAGTACCTGAGAACCTGGCTGGGAACCAGTGTGTGGGGCTGGGCATTGTACCACAAGCACTGTTGCTCCTTTTTATCTTGCACTTCATGTCGTCCTTACACCCTCTCTGATCAGTGTCACTACAGTGAAGCATCTCTAGCTTATTCCTTGTGAGAACAAAGGGCTTCACAAGCTGGTTGCAAACCACATTACTTCTTGCAGCCTTTCAAAGTGGTTTGCCAGGTGGTGCTTTTCTTGCCAAAAGGGAGGCTAAGCTCGGCTCCTGAGTTCCTGTTGACTTTCAGACTTGCCAGGAACTGGATGATGCCAAATGCCCTCCGAGTTCTGAGTAAAGCAGAAAGATGCATCCTTGGTTACCAAACGTTTATTGTCTACCATTACCCTATAGCTGCTCATTGGTAAAACAGGTAAATGGCTACAATGCTTGGGGGCAATGCCAAACAGGAAAACAAATATTTCCACGTTCATGTGGGCTATTTCCCTGTTCACCAAAGCCTAAGTTCCAAATATACTGTTAGTATGATCTTTTGTTACTAATGTTACTGCTTTCTGCATAGGAGTGAACTAGGCTTTGCATCGCTGTGGGGAAATACATGTCTGGTCTGAAAAGGGAGGCAAAAGATATCAGCAGTAACACCTACAGAATTCAGAAACCCTATTTCCTCCAAACCACCAATAACCTTGTGTGCTAGCAGTTTTCTCTGTCAAAAACTTAACTTTTAGAGGGACAGCTACTGACTGTTGAACCAAAGAGCTGCTGGATGAGAGGAGGTGGATCTGGCACCCTCCTCTGCTTCAGAATCTACTGATGCCCCAGATTTCAGTGGGGTGCTGTTGCTGGGCATCACAACTCTTCTTTGATTCCACTATATGCAATTAATTTCTCAATTCCCTGCCATCAATGCTAATTAGCCAAACTTGGATGAAACTCTGCTGAGTAGAGCAGCTCCAGGTAGAGGTTCTGTGGAGATGACTTCGTCCTCAGAGAACTATCCAGATTTTAATCACACTGTGTGAGTTAAGGCTACATTCCTAATTAAGTGACTAATATGGGCCACTGTTAGTCACCTTGGTGTAAGACTGTTCTAACAGCTTGGGATCTTACTGAACCTCAGTACTTCTGATGGTGTGTGTGTCCCAGTGAAAAAACAGGGAACACTTACAATTTTGGGATCCTTCAACACTGAGCTTCCTGGTTGTGAAATGCAGAGGTATTGCAAAAGGTGCACTTGATAATAAGTGTATTAACTATCAAATTTATACCCTGCAGCATGATGTTCTTTCCAATAAAACAGGCGGTAACAAAACCAGATTGTGCTGGATAAGGAGTGTTCAACAGCCCAAACTGGATTTTGGCAGGAAGAACACCACAAACAGTAACACGCCCCCTCTTGCAAAAAAATGTCAGAAAAAGACATTAATTTGTTCATGACCATATATAGTCAGAACTTTGATTTTGATTCCAAGAAAAGGCACCTCAAGCCATTAGTTGATACCTCAAAAGCAGGCACAGGCACTGGTTTAATAATGGCACAGACTAAGCTTAATGATGCTGTCTGCTGCTGGTTCTCCTACTTGGCTTAGCCTATGCCTGCCTACTTAATCTACAAAATCTAAGAGCTTTGGTTTGGTTTTTATTGATAGCCAAAGACCCTTATGGTTTTTAAATGCACTCCACAAAACAGATTATAACCCTCTGTTCTCCAACAGAGTAGTATGAGGCAGTATGGTTAAATTAGAGTGAATACTTGTTCTCAACCCAGTTTGATACCGTCTTTATGAAATAATTCCTGTCAAACTTGGGTCCCAGAATTCCTATTGTGAGTATAAAACCAGCAAATGAGAAACAGGAGGCCATTTTTTTTAGTGAGTATTTAGCTTGTTGTAAATAAACTTGGAAGTACTTGTGGGTACCTCACAGAAGTCATATCTGAAAACCAAGACCACATGTAAAAGCTGCAGAATATCATAGAATCCTTTTGGTTGGAAAAGACCTTTAAGATTATCACATCCAACTGTTAACCCAGCTCTACCAAGTCTACCATTAGACCATATCCGTAAGCACCACATCTACAGATCTTTTAAATACCTCCAGGGGTGGTGCCTCAATCACTTCCCTGGGCAGCCTGTGCCAGTGCTTGATAACCCTCTCAGTAAAGAATTTTTTTCCTAGTATCCAATCTAAGCCTCTTCTAGCACACAACTGCTGCCTGCCACCAGGAGTGAGGAGATGGGAGGTGGGAAGGGTCCCTTGAAAAAGTTTCCTTAAACTCCAGGGCAAAAAAAACCAAAACAAACCATCTTGTGCACAAACTAGTATTTTACCAAGGAGAACAATTCTGGTGAAGAACACATAATGACAGAGCAAGAAGGATGGCAGAAAGGGGCAGAGAAGTCCATGGCCTTCTGAAAACAGAGATTGTGATCTAGGAGGGAGCACGGGCAGACAACCCCTCGCATGTGAGCTACTAACAATAAAAGAGCTGCCAGGGTGGTTTTGCATGTGTGCACAGCATTTATAATACTCCGGTCCTTATAACTCTACTGCCTTTAAGCAGTGACCTGCTGGATGCCCAGCAGCACAGATTGCTGGATCCCTACATATCCAGAGGAAGATGAGTTCAATACTAGAGCAACACTGTTTGGTTTTTTTGGCAACTAGAGCAACTAGACTAGCAGAGTAAGACAGATCAGTTGTAGGGCAGTGTGCAGCATGTGTAGTACATCCAGTACATGGTCTAACAGATTTCCAGCAGGCAGATGACTTGGGTGTGCACAGTACACCCATCAGGCTTACTGCAACCTGCACCTGAGAGGCTCGGTTCATGGAGGACACAGTTCCGCCAGGCTGAAGCAAGTATGCAACCTAGTTCAAGTACCTCTGCCCAGAAGTGTTGGAGGCCAAAAAGGGAACAAATGTAAAGTGACACCTGCTTTTTTTCAAAGAAAGCTCAGAAGAGAAGAGGGAGGAATGAATGGTGGAAGTAGACAGAACACTTTGGTTTTATAAATACAAATAGCTGTCACCAACTGAGCCATCCCTGTAGCAAACACAGGACTAATGATAATTGGTGGAGGGAAAAAAGGTGGTATTACCATATTCAAATATCATGTTCCTGTTGAAGTTAATGAAAGCTGAATAGCTCAAACTGCATCTGAAAGTCTAAATGCCATCATAGCTATATTTAAGATCTTGCCCCAGATCATATAATCTGATCCAACTACTTCCGGCAATCCAAAGCAGTAACCTGTGTAGAAAAGCCATTCAACATTTTTTTTCATTCCGTGCACACCAAATACAATCCACTTTCTACAGTCAAATATGCTGTGGGCTTTGGGGTGGGCTGTACGTATGTTTTGGTGTTTAGGAGGTTTTTTTACATTTTTTTTCCTAAGAAAATGTAAGATCAAGCTCTAGGGGCTCCAATCTCCTCTAGTTTTCACCATTCTAAAACTAAGGCAAATTGTTAATGCTTTTATGAGTTAATTTTCTTCATTATTTTTTTTTGTTTTGGTCATAGGGCTTGTCATACTGATTTTTACAAGATATATGCTGTATTCCTGCTGACTCATTCCCTTTCGGGGAAAAAAATGTAACGTGTCCTTCCACTCCCTACTTATGGGGCACTACTTGAGTGATTAATTGCAGGTCTCTTTCAGTCATCACTCTCCATGCTTCCAAAGCAAATCTGAAATTATTATGCCAAAGTTTACTTTCAAATAAGGAAGTTAATGGATAGCAATATTTGGGGGATGTGTGGTATTCTTTTCGTTACATGTTACCTGTCAGATTCTAAATGTTCCAAATCTACCTTCATGAAAGCAAATTAATTCTCTTGTTATTTCATATTGTAATAAATAAATGGTGAAACTAGAGATTTTCTGGCCAGCTAAAATATGGCTTCCAAGGCTGTAGTTTTAGAGCATGTGGTTTTTTTGTTAAACAACTACAGAACTCTTGTCAGCTGGCAAATGCAAGGTGAATTATCAGAGCAACTAAATGACAACAAGGAATGGAAAGATTCAACAGAAGCAAACTGAGGCATTGAAATGCCCGGGATTACAGTAAAAGTCAAGTATTACCTGTCTTTCGAATTCAGTCCTTAAGTAACAGTTTCGGCAATGATGTAAAGAGCTGCTTGCACAGCTGCTGTTTTTCTTCCTAAGCATTTTGAATTATACTTACACCTTAAGTCTGTTTTGTGTTGTATTTCAGAAAAGTGGTTGTATTCAAGGGAGATATAAAAAAGTCTAAAATCAGCCCACTGCTGTTGTTTCTTATACAAAAGGCAACTCTGGCGTTTCTTTGCTAAAATACACCCTCGTTACACAGTGATGTTCTCCTTAATCACTTTGGCCATTTTAGGTGTATGTGAACACAAGATGCGTCTATTCTTATTTCCCCTGCACTCACATCTCTTTTGTTTCTTTCTTATCAGCAAATATCTATTCATTAGTCCTATCTCATTGTTTTACATTTATCTGCATTAAAATGTATGTCACTCATTACCTCAGGGGTTGTACGTAAATTAAAGTCTCTTGCATCAAGCAGTTTTATTCTTTTTGGTTATTGTGTCACCTAGAAATAAAATTATTTTTCATTTATAGCACATACTTGAATTTCTATCCCTTAACTCTTAGTTCAATCAGTCAATTTTTTCAAATAGATTGTGCTGGAGTCCCATGAGTTTAACAGAATAATTGCAATCAGAATGTTCTCCTTCCAAACCTACTTTTTTTCTTGCGCAAAAAAAAAAAAGTTTCTGACTCTTTTCTAAAAAGAGCTTTGAGAGTTATTAAGATAAAAAATTAAGAGGTTTACAAGCCTGAATTGTATCAGCCTTACCCTGTGATAAAAGTCTAGCAACTAGAAGGCAGTTCATATTTAAATGTGAACTTCTAGTGAGCTACTTGTTACCATTTTCTTGTCCTAGAAGTCTACTTGAGAGAGAACCTTTGAGCAGTCCTGCTAACTGCTCTGTAATCCAAATGATTTTTTACTTGTCAGAGAATTAACATATTCTGTATGTAGGTATGTTCACATTAATTTTTCACATAATTTAAAAATCTTACCATACGTAATAACATTTCTTGTAATACCATAAGATGGTCACAGCAAAATGTTAAATTATATGAAGAATGCATTAGTGCAAAAATGACAGGTAAATTTGGTTATCTAAATTAGGTCTTGATAATTAATGCTGATCTGTAATCTTTGCCTAATAGGTAAGTAATAAGTCTTCCCAAAGCAGCTGCATCAGGTTTCTAGAATTTTATCTGACTAGGATAAACCAAATGCTACTATTATTTGACTCTATAATGATATGATTATACAAATCCAAAGCCAATCTGATCCTAGAAGGACTTGGATAGGCAAGTCTCTCACACATAGTGCTAAGACCTTCCTGGACGGAGGAAAATCCTTCCCTATGTGCCTGTCTAACAGAATCTGTCCTGTTTGTCCAGCCACAGCTGCTGTTCCTCCAGACTGACACACTGCCTGCTGGGTGCATCACTTCCCACCAACAGCAGCTACTCTGGCAGGTGTAGAGGTGGGGGTCATACTTTATTCTTGGTATGAAGAAAGGGCTTTTTGGTGTTTAACCAGTAACAGAAGCTTCTCAGGATAATACAAATTTGACAGTAAAAACAACTTAAAACCAGATTAGAAGCATCTGAAAATCGACTTTAAAATGTGGCACAGAATAGCCTGACTTCAGTTTCCAACCATGTAAATTTTCAAGTAAGTGTGTAACTACCCCAGTTGAACAATTAAATATTTAGCACTCAAATATGGTTTTGTAATGGGGAAAAGTTTAATTTGTTTCAGTTACCTGTACAAATGATTCTAATCTACAGACCAGTTGCCCTGGTTTGAGTAATGTGAATGTTTAACACAGCAAAATGTATGTGTCTAAACTTGGCTTGCAATGTTGAAGCAACTTATTAAGACAAGCAGATATTTGACGTATATTTGTTATCTTAAATACGTACAGCTGATAACTAAAGCTTATCATATTAATTCTATTTAGTTAAATGCACAGTTTTTCCAGCAGAGACACAAAGAATATTAGTATCGTGTCTGAACAAACTACCTGTAATTACTTCCTGTCAAAACTGACGTAAAAGCAACAGAAGCAAGTTAACTTTCTTAATTCATTGATTATTTCATGTTCTATTGTCTGATGCAAGAAAAAAAAAGGAAATAATTTACTACTACCATAATCTTATTTCTGTAGTGCAGAAATTACTTTGCAAAGGACATGGTTATGTATTTGTACACTTTGGTGTCTTTTGTTTGTAAGTCGTCTCAAGGGAATCCACAAAGCTGCTACTGGCATTCAGGCAGGAATTCTGTGCAGTTTTCATGACAAGCCTTTTCCCAAAAGTGCCTTGTTTCATGGTCAGTTCCTGGTAGCAGTCTTATTTGATAAACATCCTCCAAGTGTTTTGGACCTCCTTGTCCATAAAATGTTACCCTAGTAGTCTTCTGTGGCACTGCTGTTTGAGGGATGTTTTACATATATTAGAGTAAAATCTCTAGTCTCTTTTCTCCCCCTGTGAAGACAGAGTCCAACCATCTCCAGGACAGCCAGTAAGTATAACAGGATTATTTCATTTCTTTCTGTTACCCTGCCTTAGCAGGCAGTATGTTACCAGACAATGAAACAGTGAAATATAATAAACTTCTACAGAATTGTTAAGAAAGTTTCAGATGCAGAGCAAGAATTTGAGTCAGCTCCAATCTCCGTAACTCCAAGTCTGTAGGTGTAAACCTGAAGGCAGAATTTGTTTACTTTATTAAACCAGGAGATACAGGAAGTCAATTAGCTTTTCCTGTCCCACAGACTGTTTATGAAACATCAGGGGGAGCAAAGAAAGAGAAGTATTCCTCCAGCTTGTGAACTGAAGCAATAAACCTGGAAATTTAGGATTATTTTTTTTAATTAAAATTCGTTGTGGGCATAAAATACACTCCTAGGAAATCGATTCACAAGTGGGAACCATAATATCAGATGTAATAATGATATATTGGACCATCAGTTTTATTAATTCAGAAGTGTTGCAAATTTTGCAACTTCTTCGCATAGAAGGGTTGGGTGTGAAAGCTCTAAACATGGTGAAGGTGGTATGAAAGCCTGTTGCACACTAAATGCACTCAGCAGCTTGATAAATAGGTCCTAGCTGTGCTAGCAGTGTGTATCACTTACTTTGTAAAATATGCAGTTTGATCAGTAAAGACCTGCTGGATGATCAGGAAAAAAAAAAAAGAGTAGATAGGTATGGAATAAGAGAAGAATATTGCTGAATTAGGCGTGCTAAGTGGTACCTAATGAGAGTAACATGCTGTCAGTGTGATCATCACCAGTCTTTAAGTGACACATCACAACTATTTTCCCACCATTTGTGTATGGGGTGTTAATGGCATGCACTGGGAAGCATTTCAAAAAGAAACAATGAAATTACATAATTTCCTCCTGAACTGTTCTTTAGAGTTGTGTTAGACATTAAACAGATGAATAGTAATGTGAAAGTGGTAGAGCAGAAGATAACTTAGCCATCCAAATGGACTCATTAAATGTCTGCATTTAAAAAGGGTTATAGTAAATTTATTGCACTCTTATTAGGCAATGAATGTTATATAGTGTGCTTAGAAGTGGTTTTTTAGATTAAGAAAGGTGTTATACAATTGAAAATTTAGTGCACCAGTGATGGATCATCAGTAACTAAAGCCAAGCAAGGGTTACAGGTGCCACCTCAAGTTAAAACATCAAATCTAGGGGTGGTAAGATCATGGTGTCCCCGAAAAACAATTTTGGGAGGGAATGGTTCAGGATGCAGAAAGGGTAGTCTTCCCAAACCCATTTTCACAGAATGCTGCAGTTTTTTATTTCAGCTAGGATCTGATCTTGGATAAACTGCAAATAAACTGAGTTATGCCATTATATCAAATAAGACTGGCAGGTTACCTACTCATGTAAAATATCAGGTTGCATGATAAACTGCGTGGAAAAAAAGCATCAGCCTGGGTCTTGAATTGCTTGACAAGAAAGGGTGTTTTGCATCACAGCAGGTTAAAACTTTAGGCTTCTGGAGCATCATTAGCATATTCTGTTTAGATCTAGACAGATGATGATTGCTCCCAGATAGGCCTAAGGAAAACAAACATTTTGAAAGCTTAAAGGAGTGCTCAGTAGCAAGGAGGGAGGAATTCTGCAGTTAACCGAGACCAAATGAATATTAAGAAATTCTTCTCAGCAGGGTGGAGTGAGGAGGCAGCCTTGAATCTTAACTCCCCCGGAAGGGTGTTGGTAGTACAAAAAAGGAAGGATTCCCAAAGCTAGGCTCCCTGTATCCCTCAGGATATAAGCTATGCAAAAGGACTAAATCTCTGAACATCTGTGTTAAGAAACTAACAGCATATCAGTATATTTGCTGGATAGAAGGAAAGTAGAAGAAACTTCTTGTCTTGCGATAAGTAGATTTTGTATGCTTCCTCTCATTTCTGTCCTCTGTCTGTAAATGCTTTGCATGTAATTCAATTATCTGTTGTGGATTTTGTATAAACAATTTTGCTACTTGTTCTTTAATAACCTGGATTTTAATGACTTCAAGACACCTAACTAATATCAAGGTATCCCACCCTTCACAGGCATGGTAAACTAAATTTAAACTCGGATGCTGGACCGTTTTCATAATGTGCTCTCTCCACTCTCCTCCAGTATCACTAAGGTATCCAAAGGATAACCAAGTGTACCTCTGCTAGGGTGCATGGACTACTGTAGAGATGATAATCAGAACTGTGGGTCAAGAAACATCTCTGAATTGACAGCAGTGGCCAAGAAGCTCCTTGACATAGACTAAGATAGTGGTGCCTGCACAACTAGTAATATTTAACATTTCCTATCACTAATTTTTGGCAGATATCTACTCAGTGTGTCAGCTGCTATGAATGGTATTCCACAATGTATAGAAACATGGGTTGTATTTTAGGGAAAGGATATGTTGACTTAGGCATTGAAACATTCACCACATTTTATTTTTTTTTAAGGTCTAGTCCTAGGTGATACAGAGGCTTTCAAAAGTGTTCTCACTCTGCATAGATCGTGCCCACATAAATCTACACATTTACTTCTAGATAATGAATATACAGGCTCCTAACTAACTGGTAATTAATACTGCAGCAGTTCTACCTGCAATACGAAAGGTACAGATTAATCAACAATACCCTCTTTGAAAGTCATGTCTTGTGACAACTTTCAGAGGATTTGGGAGCAAAGCCATAATCAAAGAGGGGTTTAGGGTTTTTTCTTTTCCTGAACCGGAATTGTGCAAACTCAAATCCTAATCAAAATTGATCTTGATAAATTTTGAAGAGTGTCTCACCTGTTAACATGTCTACTTAAGGTTTCAAGTACTACTTAGTCTTTCACTATATCAAACTTGTTTTTTTAAGGTCATTCACTTGTTCAGTCGACAAAACTTCCCCATGACTTTTTCCCTAATAATTTTTGCTGCCTCTTTCTCAGTTCCCTTTTTCTTTCACCTCATATATGCATTTTTAAAATCTACTTGTATTTATCCAATTTACAGCCTCATCTTTGTTCCAGAATATCCATTATCTTTATAATTTACATATTTATTTATTTTTTCAGTATTTCTTATTACCATATTTCCCCCCTTCCCCAACTCCCCACCTGCACCCATCATTTGGTCTGTTCTCATCATTACTCTCTCTAACTTATTCTATTAAGCTTCCAATTAGACACTAATATGTCATTCCAGGTGCAGCTGTGTTAAAGAAGCACTGGCCATCACATTATTTTAAATTATTAGGCAAGAGTTGTATTTCTTTCTTCTAAAGAAAATTAGGCTTTAGTGTCAAGGAGACGGAGTGGAACTGAACATCAGAAATTCTATATTGTGTTTCTAGTTGTGCATCTGTCCTGGGATGTAACTTACTGGGATTTTCTTGTGCTTCTAATTTCAGCCTTCAAGCCTAGGTATTACTATGCTTAATTCTTGCTAGCTAGCGTACTTTAATTATTTGCATTCATTTATAAGTCTTATTCCTCAGACCAGTAGAAATTATAATGCTAATTCAGTATGTCTCACTTTGAAGCAGTAAGTGCGCTTTTAGGTCAATCCAGGAAATTTACAAGTCAAAGACAGTACATTTTTTGAATAGTAGATACATAAAATGGCTTCTAGGATTTGCCTCTCCTCATCAGTGGTTTTAAGCCACTTTTACTGCCTCTGCATAGGGCTGTTCTTTTTTAATGTCATAATTTATAACGCAGTTAATACTAAATTGAAGTGTTAATGTTTGTTGTCCAAAACAAGACCATCTATGTACCAGTGAAAGAGAGCTCTAGAAAATATTTTTTCCTTTATGTTCCTGTTAGTTAAGGCTCAGTTTTCCATTTCAATTAGGGCAAAATGACAACATCTCTGAGGTTTTATGCAGGTTTAAGGGCCTGTCTGGCCAAAGCTGACTTTAAGAGGAAGACTGGAATTGCTGTATCTTCCTCTTCTCGCCTGGGAAGTGGCCTGTATGGAAACTCTATCATACTTCAGGGTTACTGTCCGTCAGAACAGGATGTCTGTGAGGATGGTATTGCAAGGGCACCCTTTGCTATGTCACACATTTTGTGACACATGTAGGGCACATCTGACTTCCTGCATGCAAGCTGCAATAGGATACTTACTCATGGATGTCACAGATTTCCAGATAAAAGCCAATCATGGGTGGAAGAGCTTATGCTATTGCATATATCTGCAAGAACTGTATATCAGAAGGAGCTCTGAAGTCTTTCACTGATGATGGGACCAATATACTAAAGTTGTTTGTTCTCTCAAACAAGGTTCTATCTAGGAGCAGAAAACTCTTCTGGAAAGTATAAAAGTATCATTGGCCTGATTGTCTCACACCAGTGGATCTCCCAAGAGATCTCCATGTAAGTAATGCATGGATATTAAGAGTGTTAGAAAGTTTGCCATTGCTGAGGTAATTCTCTATTGCTAAAGCAACTTCTTAAACTTTTTCCCAGCGATATGACAGTGAGAGAAATCTAGGAGCAGGAATCTTAATTTAGCCAGGGCCTGAATATTGGGAAAAGGGACGTATGAATGACAGATAGCTAGAACTGCTTTCCAAGAGCTTCAGGGACATTATTGTATGGTATGAAAACCGCCAAAGCTGAAGATAAAAAGGGTTTCTCATAACCTGTACCACTTCAAAAATTGGTTAAATGTGTCAAATGAGCTACTTCTAATGTTCTCAGACTCCTCCTTTCAGGCTTTCTTCCAGCTCAGTAATACCTTCTGAATTTTCCCTAAAAGACTGCTTCAATATATCTGCCATCCACCTCTGCAAAGGGGGAGATGGGAGCAAAAAGCTTTTTGACGCTACCAGTTCCTTCAGGCACCTGACTCAAGTGACACTCATCTGTTCCAGATTAATTTCCATTTTGCCTCTCTTCAGGTCAAAACTTTTATCTTCTTCTATTAAAGCTGTGAACATATAATCATGTGCATTTTCTACCTCTTTAAAGCTGAAGGGTCAGAATTGGTTTCAGACAAAATTAATTACCCTGAGACAATCTTGAACTACATTTTAAAACCCTCTGTGAAGTAAGCCCATGCTCTATGTCTTCATTGTATTTTTCAAATTGAGGATTCCTGCCGCCCAGTCTTCAGATATGTTTGAACTGCAAATATATCCTGAAATAGAGGTTTGTAGTTACCACCCACACCCTAATCCCCTCCCAAGACTTTCTCTAGAGTGATATCTCCAGTTAATAAGACCCTGATTCCAGTTCAGGTGTGGAGTGGCTAGTAGACCACTATTCCTTTGATTCTCTCATGACAGAAGTGAAGACAAGGCAGTACATCTGGTTCAGAGCATCAGATGTTCACTTTGTGGCTTTCTTCCATTATGATTTTCAAATGTTCCCATCAGTATAACCAAATTGGGCTCACAAGAGCAATTAGATTAGCAGAATTTCAAAACTAGTGGCTTTTTATGACTGTTCTGTCTTGTCTTGGCCAAAAAGAATCATTATTATAAGTCCATATGGATAAAGGATGCTTACCACCTCCTCAACAATTTGTTCACTGATATCTCTATCGCTATGCATTGCCATACCCTTCTCCAATTTCTTATCACTGGTTGCTAGCTCTGGAGGAAAACAGCAAGAGGTGAGGATTAATGGGAGAGTTAAATTAGCCCACTTTCACACATCACCTTCAGTAAATCAGCACCTGAATTCAAAGTCTTCAGTAGCCAGAAGGAAGAAGAGAAGGTAAAACTTGTAGCTCAAGAGAGGCAAACCTGTGACTGACTCCCAAGGTGAAGGACATCCCTGCAATGATGCTCTACGTCCATTTCCTCTCTTACTGTAGGGGAATGTCAGACCTAATGCTACACAATCCATCTCTAATTATTGGCTTAAATTTAGACCTTCCTCTCATAGAAAAGAAGAAAGCACCAACTTTGCATAGATGGGATGTCAATCCTCTACCATGAAGCACTACTATTACTGCAAGAAGAAACCTCATGCAGATAGTGAAATTAAGCTAGGCTATATATACAACATCCAGCATCATCTTCTCAACAGAGAAAGACAGATCACTGCTAGAATTAAAAACCCAGCTTTAATGCTTGAAAGGGTTTTTCTTTTTCCTGTATTTCACTCTGTGTCCAAAAATTCAACCTGAAAAACTCGGACCTTTAACAGCCTGTTGTGATAACCATAATAAAAGCAAATTCTGTGCATCTTTTTCAATGCCAAATAAGTAAAATATATCCTTATATTATCCCTATTTCTTGTATTTATTCTGGAAGTGTTAGGTAAGTCATCATTAACCCAAATCACTATGTTTGCAAACATTAAATTGTCCCCCATAAGTAAATGGAAACCATCACAAAGGATTCAATGGACACTGAAACAGGAAAAAAAGCAATTATTATTATTATTATGGTGTACCTTTGCATATTTTGGGGAATGCTATAGGCAGTGGTCTTCTATTTCTTCTAACATAATCAAGATACTTAAAGGTACTTTGGAGGGTTTTTTTTTCATGTTGCAATTTTAAATTTGCAAAGTCTCTTCGGTGTGTAGCTTAGAGTTGAATGCACAAATAAATGTTTTAAGTAAGGAAATAGAAGAAAATACCATGATTAATTTTAGCTAATCTGAGAGGAATCCTAAAACAAACCAGTTACTCCCACTTGACAATGCAGAGGTAAATGCATGTATTTTTCAGATTTACAGCAGATGAACTGAGAGGCTTTCATTTATTTTCAGCTTATTGATCATTAATCTGTCTGGTAAAACACCAATCTTCTAATAAAAAAACCTGATCATATAAGAAGTGTCAATCAATGGAGACAGAGTCTATTAACAAACTAAATGATACCTAATTAGGTTTAGCTGAGCTAACAGCTCTCTGAACTTGTCTTCCTGTGCTTCAGCTAGAAAGCCATCCTCAGGGCACAGCTAGTTTTCTATTCCTGCTGTGCTGCCTTAATCTAGTAAACTTCCAGGACTGAACTCATTAAAACATTTTATTTCCTTAATATCAAGCTGCTTGCTCCATTATTCTGCAAGATCGTTTACCCTGACTCCATCTCTGCATTAAGTGTTTTTAGATTTGGGCATAGCTAAGCATTAGTGAAACAGAATCAGAATCCATTTTGACTGCAAGTGGAGAGATCTGATCCCTTGAAAAGGAGCTGTGCTAGTTTGAGTTAAAGCTAAAACAACACCAGCGTTAAGTCTTCAGACAGTGCTAAGTGGTGATGACCTAGATAGGGAAAAGGTGTTTGTCCAAATTAATAGTCTTTCCTATCAGAATTATTATAAACTGTCTTGAGGACATTAGGCACAGAATTACAATAGTTAGAGCCAGTTCTTTTTTTACCAAAATTCAAGGGAGTGTCAGGTCTGAGACTCAGATAACCTCATAACATCATGCGCTATAATTGGAAAAGTGGCACTGGGCTTTGATTCTTGGTGTCAGCAGAATCATTTGGTATCATAGTCCAGGTGTCTTCTGTAAATGGTCATGACTTCACTTTTTGTGCTGCATAACTTGATGTAAAACACATTTTAAAGATTCCTCTAAAAACTTGCAAAGGTCAGACTAAAATGACACAGTCATTCAAATGTGAGGCAGCTTCAAATATTCTGCAGTCCAGCTGTGAGTCTACTGTCATGTATCCTTTTACTGACAGTGGTAGCTTGTTTGTTTATTTTTCTTTGAACTTCTTGGGGGAGGGTCCTGTGCTTAATGTATATGTAGAGAACAGGCTAAAACTCACAGCTCAGTATGTTTGGAGCTTCAACTCTTTCCTTCTTGGCAATAGGTATGGTAGCAGCTTCTTTCACCTGCCACCCTTGCTGATTCCAGTTAGAACTTTCCAAAGCTGTTCTACAACATTGAGCCCCAAAACAGCAAAGGAAAAATTTCTACAAAGTGGCAGAATAAGAAGAACTCGCTCTTAAATTCCATGTTTTAACTAAATCCCCTCAGCACAGAAAGGTGTTTTTTTCATGCAGAATTGTCATTATGATTAAACTGGACTTATTTATAGGCTAATAATATGAACATGAGCAAGTAAAGGCAAAGCAAAGAAGCATTTTGTCTTTAAGGGAGACAGTGCATACCTTCTGGAGTACCTATACTGCATACTTTTCACAGAATCACAGGATCTGGGGGGAAAAAACCAAGCCATGATAACAAACCAATGAGAGCTGTGCATTACTGCTTAATTGTGGATGTTGGTTTTACCTTTTATGTTTATTTTTTTAATATATTTTTTATCTTTTATATTTTTCTCTTCCACTGTCATAAAAATCTCTATTGAAACTGGAACAAGGAACAGGACAAGAGGAAATGGCCTCAAGTTACGTCAGGGGAAGTTTAGTTTGGATTTTAGGAAGAAGCTCTTTACTGAGAGGGTGGTTGGGCACTGGAATGGGCTGCCCAGGGAGATGGTGGAGTCACCGTCCCTGGGGGTGTTCAAAAAACAGGTTGATGAGGCACTTGAAGCCAAGGTCTAATGGTCTAATGGTTAGGAATATGATGGGATAAAGGTTGGACTTGATGACCTTGGAGGTCCCTTCCAACCATAATGATTCTATGATTCTATGGAACTTGAGAAACAAAACTAACTTTGAAGTTTAATCCAGAGCTTATTGGAGTGAGCATATTAATTCTAGTAGATTATTGCATCAGCTGTTTGGTATACTGCTTTTGTTATAGAACCATATAATGTTTGGGAGCAGTATACATGTACTTCTGCATACTAGAGAAGCCTAAATGTTGCTATTGAATAGAAAAGAAACAATGCCATCTTGGTTCACACTGAATTCCATGCGTATGAAGCATTTAATAAAAAAGCAGATTTTTTTTATGTTGTTAGGGTTATGTTGTTATTGTGTCACATACCCGGCAGATATCAAGAGTTTTTTGTTGGTTTGTTTGGGTTTTTTTAATGTGTATGCCATGTACCTAAAGAAATAATGTGGCTTTCAAAATGCCTGGCTTCTAGCATCTAGGACTTCCCCAGAAACGTCAGGATCTGGAAGAGATCTAAATGCTTGGTAGTCTCACAGCAGGAAACATCCCACCCCCCACCCCATTCACATGCACGCCAGCTTCACATCCAGCCACACTCTACCTTCCATAACAAACGCTCTTGTCCTAATTTGGTGTATGGTCACAACCACATTTTTCAGTAATGATTGTGACATGCTAAGGACATGATTCAGCAAGACCCTAAAGCATATGCCTCACTGGTAGCACATTTACATTCCCATTGATTTCAAAGGAGCTACTAAGCAACTGAGTGGAGGTAAATACTTGCCCGTGCAAAGCCAGCAGTATGTTTTAAACTCTTGAATTGGAGCCTGATAAAGGGTAAGTGCCATGTTCCTTTATAAACTTGTGTTATCATCATTTTCAGGGAAAAAACTAAACCAAGCAGACTTTCTTTAAGTTTGCTAGGTGACTACTGGAAATTATTGCTTCAGGGTAACAAAACCAAATAATCTGTTTTCTACATTCTCTTGGAACTCCACCAGCCACAAGCACAATGGGGGGCGGAGGGAGGAAAGTCTGACATCCCATTGTCTCCACAGGACTTGCTGTTCCCTACTGAACATCAGTGTCAATTTTTCCGACAGCTTAAGAGATTTGTCAGATGGAAAGCGTCTTTCTGCCAAAGATAACGTGTATGTTTTGCGTATACGGGTAAAGAAGAAAATTGTGTCACTCGCATGTGACTTGTTTGTTTTCTAAGTCCATCAGTAATCATTCCTACCTCCTAGTCTGTGGATGCGTTGCAGTACTTAAGATTAAATTGTATTAAATCCCAGCTTCAAACATTTCAACAAAGTAGTATTGCTATAGGTATTTCAAAATTATGTACAACATTTTTTATACCACTCTCAATTATCAGTGTTGAAATAAGTTCTCTAAAAAAGCTCTAGCAGCTTTTCTTGTGGAAAGTTTCTGGTGTCTGGTTTTGCTCCTCCTATAACGTGACAAAGTGAAACTAAAGGAAAACATTTTCTTGCCTTCACTCTGAACTTCTAACAATGTGCTTTTTTTCCGAACACAGAGAAAGTTTCAAGCCTATACAAATATTATTGCTAATTTTTAATCCCTTGAAAGGAAAGTCAAGATAAAGCAAACTAAGCCCATTGAGCTGTTTTTATCAGGGCATTAACTTCTCTGACACTGTGAAAGGCCGTTTTGGTGCGTGTCACTATGCAAGCATTAAATAGAAAAACGTTCTCAAGCTGCCTCTTCCTCCATGATATTAAGGAAAAAGGTTTTGAATATTCTTCCCAGAATAAAGTTTTGTCACCAGTACCTCCGGAACAGAATGCATACATATTCTACGTCACCAGGATGTGGCTGTCTGTGAGAGATGCTATGTAGTAACAGTCAGTGGTTAGAGACATCAAAGGCCTGCAGGGACAAGAGTGACTGGGTGGTGAAGAGGGAGATTGCTTGAGTTTTACATTTGAGCCCTTATCAGCAACAGATTTGGGGTTTTTATTGATTCCTCTGTACTTGCCACTATTCAGTTACAATTCCACCTTGGCAAATGCTGCCACAGAGGCATCATCAGCACTAGTTTAAGTACTATATTTCCTGACCAAAAAAACAAAAGGGGGGGG
>VZRW01013468.1:752118-833398 GCA_013398125.1 Aegotheles bennettii | reverse complement strand
CCCTGCGCACGGGGTGCTGCGGGGGGACGGCGGGGGACAGCGGGTGAGCTGCGGGCGGTGCCTGTGAGGGGCTCCCGTGTTGCTGTGCCACGTTTGATCGGGGGCAGTGTGGTGATGGCAGGTGAGGAACAAGCCACCTGATTAAATCTTGCTTGGCTTGAGTTGTAGTGATCGCTAACACCTGCAGGAACTGCACTCGGGTGGTAACCTGCCCATAGTCCTGAACAGGTGAGAGAGGGGCAGGGTTTGTCACCCGCCGTAGTACACCATACACGTAAATTGTGAGTGAAAGGAATTGATTTACCCCTCTCAACTATTTTTACTGCTTATGCTGCATCGTTTGGAAACTGCTTAACGTTGAAGATTTGGAATAAAATTACTCTTCAAAGTCTTTAGTTATCTTTGTCTTTTTTTTCAGGGGGTGCCTGTAGAAATGTTGCCACCTGCTAGGCCTTAGACTTGTCTGCGAGAAAGAGTTGCCTGCCTTAGAAATAATTCAGGTTTCTAGCACTTTAAACAGTTTATGTAACTTTAAGTAACAGTCACCATGGTTTTTTTGTTAAGATAGGATGTTGTACTGTGATACTGAGGGAATCTGGCATACATGAACCTGATAACAGCACTGAGAAATGCACGCTGGAAGGCGTGGTTAGTTTTCAGGTACGTGGAAGCACTTGCCATCCAGTTCCTGGTATGTTCTAGTGTCCTGGATAGTAGTAATTGATACAATGACATAAAATCAGAAAACCTTGTACAAAACAGGTATCCTATCAGGTTTTAGAAATTCTAACAGAGAACACACTCATTTTTCATTCACTGAAGAATGTACTTCACATTAGATGCATCAGGGAATAGGTGTTCTCTGTAACTGGTGAAGCACGCTACTTGACTCCCAAGAATTAAACTTACTAGTAATTACTTCCTATGCTAATACTCTGGTATGATAATATAAGACAGTAGTGTGAAAAAATCATGTGTTTCCCAAGAACATTGAAACCAATGTGACTGTAGAGTTCCCTAATTAGATTTTTGATCCAAAACATCTGTTAACATAGAATTGATGGTATTGTCCTTCAGTGCTGCTTTTTAAATTGTTGCCAATGCTTACATACTTTTGAGGGAAAAAGTACACAGCCATGCAATCTATTTCTAAAAGAGAATGGTGCCTGTATATAGACCGAATTAATTGTCTCTATGTTTTATGAGATAAATGGTGGCAGTTCTATATGAGAATGTGTCTTAGTGTCCACAGAAGGTGTATGTAGAAGGATTGTACGTCACTGCCTATCTGGAACAGGCAACATGAAAGAAGATTCTGCCTACATAAAAAAAAATTTCTCCAGAACAAAAAGGTTTGTTTTAATGAATACTACTTGCTTTCATGTAGGTCTCTGTGCTTTCCAGGTTGGCTTCAATAAAAGCCATAGGTACTAAGTTTGGAGTATGCATCCAAACAGTCATAATATGTGCAGTTGTAGAAAAGCTGTGGTTTAAAATGGCACAAATACGCCCGCAGGTTTAGCTGTCTTAATGTTTGTTTCTCCCATTACAAAAAAAAAAGTGAAATTGGATCGTGCGGGTAGTTCAGGCATGTACCAGAATGTTAGATTTGCATGAAAAGCACAGATTCTGGTGCTGGCCTTTGTCTACTGCAGTGCTTCGAAATAATTCTTTTTAATTGGTGATCTCAAACTAAGATTTGTGTGACATATCCTTCTTCCGAAGTTATATCGTGAAAAGTCAGCAGGAGAGTATTAAGGTACTTGGGCCTTATGTGCTAATCGGCATATTTTGAATAGTCAGCAGGAAACCTTGGTATGGTACCTACTTTTTGTGTAGCTTGACTTAGACAAATAAGGTCAATGTATACACATGGAAAAATATATCCAACCTGGCATAGATTTCCTATGTGGTCTTCACTGAGTGACTTCATGACTACAGTTAAGGAACTGTAATTTAGATACTCCATAATACATTTTCTGCAAAGCAATGGCTGATTGAAGCAGGAAGACACTTTGAAGTAGTGCCCAGATCACATGGACTTCAAGCTTGGTGTATATAGACCCTAAGGAAGTGTGTTTGGACTTGTTTGCTTGGCTGTCCAATTTTAATCTCGTTTGATCATGATTGTGCCTATTGTAGTAGCTTTGTTATTCCTGTCTCTGTCCAGTTTTTAAAGAAGTGGAAGTTTATTTTGAATGTCTGATGGGCATTTGATAAATCAGTAATAAGATAAATAGGTCTGAATTTGGAAACAGTTCTGTGTTTTCATCAGATGAGATTACTGAATTAAGGTTACACAAGCTACTTAAAAACTAAGCATGAAAGTTTTCCTGTAAGTTAAGATCCAGTCCTTAACTGTGGTGAAACTTAGTGGAGGGATTGTGACATCTATACAAACAACTATACAGAATCAGGGATGGACAGGTGTAACTGAGTGTGGGAACAACAAAAACAGTATCAGAACAAGAAAGTCAAACTGTGAAGAAAACAGAATGAGGTTATCAGCTGTCAGAATATCTGCTATTATATCGTGTTACTTTACAGTATGTTTTCAGAATTGTCAAATGAACATATCCTGACTTATTTCTTTACACATTTAAAACTTCCAGTAGAAGTTTCAAGTGGGAAAGCTTAATCACAGTTCTGTTCCTGGTGTAGGTATGCTTTTCACAGGGAGACTTCTGTGAGTACTAAGAATTTATGCCTTTCGGGAAGCTATGTCTGTTCTTCTAATGTGAAGAAAGTCAGTGTAACTTCATTTTTTTTTCTGTGGGAGTCCAACTTAATTTAGAAAGCAATTATTTAAAACAATTTTATCATATGAAAAGTATTCCTCTTTGGGGCTGGGCTGCTGAAGTTATCTTACGTGAGAACTCGCCATTTTAGCTTGCTGATAAAGGCCTGAAGTTAACACCTGATGCTGAAAGAATTTAGATTGGTTTTAGGTCATTCTTAAATTGCAACCGAGATATTATTTGAAATATATCTATTAAAGTCTGATAAGGAAATCTGGACCAACTGGGCAAAGCAAATGTGTTTTTTAAGTTCCAAAAACTGATTGAAATGCTGGAAACCATATCCTGCCTACATTGTAATCTTCTAGAGGAAATGTGCTGCACCAGTCCACCCATTCGTAATATTTTTATGTGCTATTGCGTCAGTGTGTCCAGGTTTTTTGATCTGCTAGGAATCAGGAGTAAAGAAGTGAAAAAGTAATTGTTTGAAGTCACTTGTGTTTTGTTATCTCTTGTTTCAATCCAAACCCTGTGCAGGTTTTAATATGAAAAAACTGGAAGCCATCATGAAAGCCTGGGAAGGTGATGGTTTCCTGGTGTGGGTCTCAAAAGTTTGAGAAGAAGGGATTTTGAAATTATGTGTGGGGTGTTGTGCCCATGCTGGGGGACGCGGTTCATTACACTGGAAATGTTCTCATCTTCTAAGTATCACATTGTGCTGCCTCATCTCTCTGTATGTTTTCTGACTTCTTTGCTGCTGCATAGGAGGAATGACTCAGCTGTTGTCTTTTCTCTCTCAGCTGCTGCTGGCTTATGAGTTTCATTCTCATCTGGCTATCACCTTTTCTATAGCTTGCTGCTTTCCAAAACAGTAGGGTGAGAGTGAAGAAAATCTGCTGGTTTTACTCATGCGAAATGAGACTGCTACTAAAACAGATGGACCTATTGCAGAATTAATACTGCATTGTCTATTGGAGAGCCTGAATATAGGCATACTTGTCTGTTACTGCTGCTCTGTGAACAACCAGAATAGAGTAAGAAACATTCCTGAACAGATCTTGGAACACCAGCAAAATGTAACACATCCACAGCAAGCTGTGGCTCAGTTTGCTTATGTCTGTTAGAAATTTTTGACAGTAAAAATAATAAAATGAACTCTCGGTTTGTTTTTCATAGGTTTGGGCTTTGTGGGTTTGGGGTTTTTTTGGGGGGGAGGAGGGTGGGTGGGTGTTGTTTTTTGTTTGTTTTTTTAAGGTGCAGTCCTAAGAGAAATCTCATTTCCATTGTGAGGAATACGTCTGTAGTCTTATGATGAGGTTTGCTATAGAAACCTCCCACTCTTTTTCCAACATGTTGACAGTCAACATCATCATCTCAGTATTCAAGTATCGAGTATGTACAAAATGTGGTTTATTAACTAGGGAGGAGTTAAGAGTTCTATAACTTCTGAACTATTCAGAGGTACAGAAAATTGTATTCTGTAAGTATTCAGTTTGGTGCTGAAGTGACAGAGACTCACTTTTGAAGTCACTGATGTTAGATCAGAAAAATCAATCTAGAATTGAGATAAACTGCATAATACTGGAAGTTAATTAATGTGATCATACCTGAAACTCATTAATCAAATGAAGTCCTGTAGAAGTATTGCTGTGGTTTGTGTTTTGTAAGATAAAATGCATATGTGAGATAAAAAGCACTTTAGATTAAGAATGTATGAAGGAAGTTTTATGCATGATTGCAGGATTTGCATAAAATTATAAATATACTCCTCAACAGAGACTTTGTGCAGTGTTTCTGTATGTAGATTATAAACACTTCAGAATGGTTTCCAGTCACAACTGTAGTAAAGACCGCTGTAATAAAATGTGAATTCCACATATAAGAATAAATATTTCAAGATTACCCGACTTGTACCACATTCATAAACTGATCTTTCTGTATTTTTATGGCAGCTGTATATTTATTACTGCAGTATGATGATTTTTAATAGGTAAAAATAATACCTTGAATTAGGAAGGATAACTGTAAATGATAATTGATTTACAGCTGGTGATTGGATATCTAGAAATAGTTCCTCTTTTAACCAAGCTAATTGCTGATGGTAGCATGCAGCCATACTTAGGTTGGAGTATCAAAGCAAAACAAAGGAAAAATACATGTGATCTCCAAGGGAGTCTCCTTAACTAACTGTTACTCAATGTGATTCTTGATGTGGATTTTTTGGGGTAATATTTACATCTTTGTTAATATTGAATTGCATTTTTAGTAGGACTAAGTAGCACTGTATCCCAGGATGACTGGTTCTAAGGTTGTTCATGACAGTAACAATATGTGATTTGTACAACTGAAAGTTGAGTTTAACTAACTTTGCAAAATAACTATACCACAGTGTGTTTCCTGTAAGGGGGAATAATGAGCAGGTATGCATCTAAGACTTTATTTTGCCACTGTAGACCCTACTTCATTCATATCCCATACAGAGCAGTCCAGAAAAGGTTCTCTACTGCGAGTGGAATATTGTATTCTATGTTTTAACTGAATATATTACTTCTCAAGGCTTTATGCAATTACTGTAAAGAAAGACCTCATCAGGGCTCCACTACCTTCATAAGTACTTTCACTCCATGAAATGCCAACCACATCATTTAGGCCATACGTACTGGCTAGTTCTGTTTGCAGAACATAGAAGCATTTTATTTATTGCTGACCTGAATGTTCTGTCTATAGAAGACAACATCTCAGCCTCAAAGTACAATTCTAATTTGTACTAGCTTACATTAAAACTTAAGAAATATGCTACTTGGCTGTTGTCCAAACAATGTGGTAGGCTTACATTGCTACATTTTTATGCTAAAAATAAAATATTCCCGTTTATTTGATGACTGATATGATACGTAGCAGGATAGACTTTCCATCGTTCCTGTTCTGAATTGTGGATGAAGCAATTGGCTAGCACAGGCATTGTATTGTATTAACAGTGCTCGAATTGTCCAGTTGCTCTCAAGACTTGCACCATACATTCAGTAAATATACAGTAGTTGGAGCAGAATGTATATACAGAGGTTAGCTTTTTATTGTAATATGCCCACAGCTAATTTCTTAATGCTTGTAATATATTCTAGACTTTTATTCTGTCTGCATGTTATTGAAGAAAAACAGCCTAAATTGCCTCCATGCTAAAACCTATTTTTTACGCAGTTCCCGTTGTACTACAGTAAGAGGTTGAGTTTGTAAAGTGTGTAGTCTGCATCTTGCAGAGTCTAAGGTACAGAGTCCCAGCAGAAGTTCATTTTTAGTGGCTATGGGCAAAAATTCCTATGCTGGCTTTTGCTAACAATCTATGTTCAGTAGTAGGGAGAGGAATGTGGGGGTTTTATGCTGATGCTTAAAAGAATGGATTGGGATTAGATGCTTCAATAAGAACGCAGCAATTATAGCAAATTATTAGTACTCCTGTTTTCTTTGTATCAAACTTTGTGGTTCAAATTAGTTGCAGTAAACAGTTACGCTGGGTGATGTAAAAATACTTTCACTGTTGTTGAAGACCATACTTAATCTCGTATTCCCCATATAAACTGTTTCATCAGTGCTAAGGGGCTGCGTTTGTCTAATGAAGGAGTGTATTACTATGGTACTTTTTAGGCTTTAATGCATAAGAACACCTGTCAAAAGTTTAACTGCAGAATAGTTTAAGCCAAGAATCCCTTAAAAATGGTGGATTTTATTTTTTTGTTACTGACTATGGACAAATCAAAATGGTGTTTTGAAATAAGACGACATACTGCTGTTAAGTTCTTAAAATAGTAATAAAATTGAAAAATGCAAATTGTCACTTCTTTGGGGAAAATTCCAAGAGTTTCTACAAATAAACTAATTCACTGGAATTTCTTCTCTTACTGTAGCTTAATTGCTAGCAATAAAATTCAGAATGTGGACATGAAAGTGAAGGGTTAATTACAAAATAGTCTTAAAGTGAAACATTGAGTACATTGTTCTTCAAATAAAAAGTGTATTTTAACTGTGGAAAAAAAGTACATTTTTCTGTGAGTTCTTGCTCATATCTTGCCAAAGATGTTATGCAGTAATTCCAAGCAGTGATTGGATAATAGTGAAATACTGAAATGGTGCCTCATGTGCTCTGCTGTTTTCTATTCTGTACATGCAGTTATGGTTTGGTTTGTTTTTTTCTTGACGATAAGCAAAGTGCGATATACATTTCTACCTCACAGTCCTGTTACCAGTAATACACTTTTTAAACATTATGTTACATTATAAAAGTTAAAACTGAGTACTAGAAAGTACTAATCAGAAAGTTTAATCAGAAATTTATAAATAGTGAACTTAGCTTATCAGATGGGAAAATATTTGTTAGTATTTCTGCTTATTTGTTGTGCTTTGCTTTGAGGATATGGTTATGTTGGCCAAAGATAAGATACATTGTTAGCCTTGCCAATTTTCTATAAAAGGGTATTTCAATCTTTATTATTCAGGCATCAGGTTTTGAGATTTCCCCCGCAGTGAAGACTTCTCTGTTGGGGGACTGTGGTATGTAACATGAACTATATATGGATGCCAGGTATCAGTTTCAGTGCCAAATAGACAACCTGTGTATTGAAGTATTTCAACTTCTTAGCCTGGCAGTGAGGTGGCCTGCTAGGAGACAGCAACTTGTTCTGGTGACTAGATACCATTAAAACTTAAATTACTATCTATGAAGAGGATCAGAGGATTCACAAGAAACTGTTGTGCATCTAGAAAATAAGAAAAGTAAAGCCTCAGACTCTTAACAGCACACAAATGTTTAGGTACCTTCAGCTGTGGTTAAGGGGAATCAAAAGTTGTCTGTTCTCACGATTAAACTCTCATACTGTTTATGTTTAGTGGTATTTTGAATGGAGCTATTTTAGATGATAAAATACGTTTGGAGGTGTAGATGGACTGTAAGTGTCTTGATTCTTAACCGGTTCTCCCAGTAGATTTTAATTTTGCTGATGTGTATCAGTTTGATAGATTTTTGTCAGCTTACCCATGTGGGTTAAGCTGTCTTTTACCACAAGTCTGTTTTATAGTCTGTTAATTAGTTAAACATGTAATTTGAAATACAGTAGTTTTAATTGGCTTGATTTTGTAGAAAAGATGTGCAACCCTGATCACATAATACATTTACTTTGGTTAGCCTTAATGTGAGCATTTTGTAATATGACTATGATGTGCTCAGCAGACTCTGGCAGGGAGTGATGTACTGTAATAGAATCAAGTAAAATGAAGCAAGCCCCAATAGCAAGGAAAAACAATAATCAATGAAGATGAAAGATGTCAATGATCCAAGGAGTGACATAGGAAGCATTAATGTTCTAGTGATCCCACTGAGACAGATGGTGACCGTAAATGTACTGAATCAAATCAGCAGTTAGTCCAGAAAATCCTTACAATTAAAATTATAATGAAGACGACAAGGTGATGTCCAAGGAAAATGACAGGGGAGTATGCATATTTCAGGAGAGATACTAGAAGAATGATGTACCGAATTATAGTTACTGCAAAAGTCGGGAACTGATAGTAGATCCAGCTGTAATGATACACAACATAGTCTAGGTTATATCTAATTGTAATGTAGTTTTAGTAAAACTGGTATCGCAGTCTCACTTTCCATAGTATATATCCTTGCTTGTCTGTGTCACTGTTAAGAATGTACCTGCACTTGCAAGGTGGTGAACACAGGGAAGTGCCTATACATAATGGTATTTTTAAGATTTCAGATTTAGCCCATCAGTATTTTTAATTTGTTTCGCTAAGATGTCCATGCTCTCATTTTAGATGAAGGCTTTAAGGATTCTGCTTCCTTTCCCGTTTCCTGTCTTTAATCTTGCAGTGAGAGTAATATTGGGTATTAAATACTACATTTTCATTCATTTGCCTCAAAGTTGTGTCCCTTCAAAATTGTTCTAACACCTTGTTAGGAAAGGTTAGTTCATCAGGAATGATTTTTGAAGCCATTCAGTATTTGTATCAGTTTGAATGGTTGCATTGATCATCACACAGACTTACAGTGGGTAGCCATGTAGGTCTTTAATCTTGGCTAAAATAAATGAGAGCTAGGCGATGCTATGACTTCTGTTGAGGTCTTACTTGGAATGTGATGGAAGTTACACATTTTGGTTCAGCTGGGCATTTTCTTGGTGGATCTGCCTGTTGAAATATGTACAACTATTTTATGTCACAGGTCAGAATGATTAAGTGTTACTTCCGAATCTGCTGAGTTGTCTTCGGGAACACTTGGCTCCCCCAGTTACTGAACCAAGACAGTTTTGGGAGCCCACTAACTCAAGATGTGAGTGGTTTTAGTAGTTGCCTCCCAAATTTCCTTTACACCCATAGGAAAAGAAGGCTCTGTTCCTGCCTAAGAAGAGTAGTAGTTCTTTTGGTTTGTACTCTGACAGAATGAGTTTGTTGAGAATTTGAATGGTATGAGGGCCTTACAAAAGTCTGTGATGGTTCATGAATTAAATCTCCTATTTAAAAATACAGATTTGAATCAACGGTATATCTTGTCAAGTAAAAAATCTGCAACCTCTAAATTGTAGGAAAATACTTTTAACAATCATAATCCACCAGGCACTAATTTGGCATAGCACGTGTAAAAGAAACATGCCTTAGTCCCATTTTTCAATGGACTTTTATACTTGATAGCTTTTATAAATTTTTTTTTTTTTTTAAAAGTGAGAGAAGTTATCTGCTTAATAGTAGACATGTATAATTCCTTTTTGGGTTGTAGCTGTGATACAAGGTTTTTACTGTGATAGTGTAGGAATTAAACATATCAAAGACATGCCTTTAATACCTTTTAACGTACTGCAAGTATTTAACATAGTGCAAGGATAAAATAGGCATAGTGGCTTAAGTTATAGGAAGAATAAAAAAACTACTGCAACTGGTTTTAACACTTGCAAACATTATTTTATTCATAAGCGAAGGGAAAGTTGGATAGTTGGATAAATTATTTTTAAATGGCTTTCAGTAGGAAATGTGTTCACTACTGTTTTTTCAAAATTATTTGAGTACATGTTGAGGTGGCTCGTTGTTGTATTCGTGCTGTAGCCAAAATACTCTCTTAAGCTGCAGATCAACCAAAACTGTAAGCAGGTGTTGCCATCAAAAGCAAGGTTGCTCTTTTTTGTTGGACTCTGGTGTTTGTACAGCTGCACAATGAACCAGATAGGAAAAGTAATCTGTCTTGAAAACAATCTTTTTTTCTTTTTCTAGGCTGTTTTTCAGCAGAATCTAGTTGTACAGCTGCACAGTGAACAGATCAGCAAACAAATGTGCTGGTATACAAAAATGGTTTTGTGGGAATGGGAGTGAATGAATGAAGCAATCTGGGAGTGCAGGACCACTGCTTGAAGTGCAACACCATCTTAAAATATTTGTTGAACTTCAGCCTTAGTTCTAACAAAAACATTTGCTTACTTTCAGTAGAAAAATAGAATACTAAAATGCAGGTGTAACTGGTTCATCTTTTAAAAAATGTTTAGTTCTTACAAGCACTGGTATTTTAATAGGACCTAATTGAACAGTAGAACATTGGCACAAAATCAGACCAACTCTGTTATAAGTTTTGTGCATTAATAAATGTTTTATGGACTGCATGCAGTTTATATATGAGAAAATTAATTCTTAGTATGCAGTACTAATAGAACTTAGAACTGTTTTGATGTTTTTATGTTATGTTGAGCTCTGAGAAGGATGCTGTACTTGGCAATGTCTTACAAATAACTGTCCTTTTGAAGAAGGCTGTCCAGTTTTTTCCATTCAGAATAAAATAAATGCCCCTTTCTGGGTAACTGAGCTAGGAGATTGCTACCGTATTAGTATAGGATCATTTTCTAGCATGCTTGGGATTTGGCATTTCCAATACTTCACATTTCAGATTTTTAAATAGTTTTCATGGTGTGTTCAGTTATGCATAAATTCTTTCTCTACTATTTAAGTCTTATCTGGTATTAACTTAGCAAATATGGCTTGAATCACTTAGTTAATGGTCTGTTCTTACAAAGTGCCCCTCCTACAGGGCTGTAGATTTGGAATGAATGACTTTTACTTCAATCCACAAACCTGTTTCACTAAAATTGAAGAGGGAAGAAAATACAGGAGATGGGTGAGAACTAAAGTTAGAAATTGTTAACTGTAACTTTTTAGATCTGTAGCATGTTTTGCTATTTGATATCCAGAAGCTAATGTCAGTTTAAGACTAATGAAATAAAATGTGATTATAATTTAATTAAATGCTTTTATGGCTTTCTTAAAGTGTCTTTCAGTAGCAGCAATGCATGTTTCACATTAATTTTTTAAAAAATAATCTTTAAAATGTGTGATTTATTAATAGGACTTTATATGATGACATTTGTTAAAAACTGGAAATTTAGAAAATAAAGAGTAGGTTCATTTGGATTTTCAGACTCGAGCATTCCTTCTGCACGTATATTGGTGTAAATACCTGCAATATCGGAAAGAATTTTCATTTTCAGGGATTGTAAGACAAACTGCCTTTATGTAGTCAGTAGTTTTATTTCAAGAAATACTTCTCTTTTTATAAAATCGCATTTTCTCTTAGAGCTGTTATTCTGAGCAGTTCTTAAAAGAAATTGATGACACAAGTGCTTAACTTTTCAGTGCTGAACAGAGAGAATATCTTGGTTTGGTAAGAGTATTGCTTTGTCTTTATTTATAACACCCTTTGTCTTTTTCAGTTCTCTTTTTTCTTAGCTGAAGCATGTGTTTGGTGTTTTTGTTTGGTGTGAAACTTCTTGTTGCCCATGAAGTCTTGCTAATGCTCTTTAGTCACTGGCATTCAAGCTGAGTAACTACTTGGAGGAGTCAAGAGATACTTGTCAAAGATCTTTTCTGCAGATACAATAAAAAGGGCAAAACATTCTTCAGAGAAAGCAAGTAAAGAAAGTTGAGCAAAAAGGGAAAGAAACTAAAGTAACCTGGGAAGGAGCACAGGAAGGGGAGAAATTCAGGGCATTTACGTTACAAATATTTCAGGTTATTAAAATTGTTGGGAGCAGCCAGGAAAAAAGGGTGGGGGGAAGAAAGTTGGGCACTTAAAATATTCTACTCAGTGTTGTACACTAACAAAAAATGCTGTATTGTGTGGGTTGCAAACACTAAAATGTTGTGACTTTCAGTTGAGTTTGAAATTTGTATGACCAAGTTATTTGAATCAGAGTTTGTTTTTTAAAGTAAAACCTAACTATCAAACTAGTTTTCTAATTTCAGTGAAGCAGTCAGCAATAAACAAAAATGTCCCCCCAAAATGATGTTCATATTCCAGGCTTTAAATGAAGTCTTCTCAAAAATTAAGTGCTGTGAAACAACAACAATTGAATAGTAGGCACTGTGGAGAAGTTTCAGGAATCCAAGGGAAATTAAATGAAAAAGGCTGTAAAAACCCCAACCAACTTTCATCAGAGGTGCATTTAGTTTAATAGCTGAGACACCATAGCCAGACCACCAGTAGTTTAGCATAGAGATACTGAGAGTTTTCCGTACAGAGAAGATAACTCTATTCTGATGGACAGCTCGGGTACTTTGACCTCAAGCCTCTGATTTAAAAACCTCATATATGGATATGAAGCCAGTACTGTGTTTAGTATGAAATATTTGCTGGCATTGATGAATGAAGAGGGGATGCATTTGGCAGCACTGAGAAAACCTGAAATGTCAGTTAGCATGGCAGAACTATTTGTCTTACCCACTGTAAATTTACTCCTTTGCTCTAACTTTGCAGCATGACCTAGGGTGGCGTCCCACTGCCCGAGTGCATTCTGAAAGACTTGTCTTGTTCTTGGTCCCCCCACAACCGAATGTAGTAGGTGCTGTTATTTCCAGCTCTGGCCTATGAGTGTTGTAGTTTCTTGCCCAAGACAGAGCTAGGAAATGTTTTCCCTTGTGTCTCCTTTTTTTTGGGTGCCTGACCATCACAGAACTATGGTGGGAAGGAGAGGAGGCAGCAGGGAGTCAGATGAATGAATAAAAGACAAAGGCTGACAGCAATAATAGGCAGAATCTTTTTCAAGATTGGTGAGGTCTTGTCCTCAGCCTCCCCTTCCATATTCTTTTGAAGAGATTTGAGAGTCTTAATGGTTTATATTTAGATCAGCTATATACATTCTGTGCTGCTGAAATGTAATAGAATTTGGACTTCAGCTTTTTGGTGTTTTACACATATGAATACTGCCTGACAGGCTAAAGATGACAGCTATTTATAATTGCCAAGAGAATAATGATGCTTATTTAAAAAGAAACAAATAAATAATCAACTCTTAAGAGTTGTTCTGTTTGAGACCTTTTATGATGGATATATTTGTTTTGTAAGTGTCCTTGTTCTGTAACAAGAATTACAGTAGAAGGTACAGAAGATAATATAATGGAAGATTAAAAATATTGTGCTAGGTTTATTACTGTTTTATTTGAAAATAGTGAGACATCTAATTGATTTTGAAGTTTGTCTGATAATGCTCAGCTCTTGTATTTCAGCAATGAATCATGATTATAGGTTACAAAAGGTTTTAACCATTAGGGCATGGAGAAAAGGTACCATTCAAAGCTAAACACTACAATTAGGGATGCATGACTGAAGTTTCAAAGTAATGTATTAGTAGTATTGTATGAGACAGTCACATGAAAAAGATCACGAGGTTGTGAAAAGGATTATGATCATGCTTTAGTCATGAATTTCCTGGCAGAGATATTTTACTCTGAATTGTGCTTGTTTAAATGAGAATAATTTTACTTTTCTTGTTCTGGTTATATTACCATTATGTGGCAAAGGGGGAGAAAAGGTGTCTTACCTACAAAAGTAGTATCCTTTGAGTAACTGAATTTTACTTCAACTTGAGATGCTGTTTTAAGTTGTGAGAAACTGAAGTTAAAAAGATACTGAACAGTTTGCTACAGCATTACAGTATATCCTGCATGTACTTACCTGCTGCTGCTGTCCTCCTTCTCCCAGTGCTTTCCTTTGTTTTGCCTGTACCTTAACAGATTATTCCAGATCCCGAACCTCCTCTCCACATTAAGTAACATTCAACTTTGTAAATCCTCAGTTGATGAAAATCAGCATATTCCTATAGAAATACGGAGCTCTGTTGATCTGTCACCAGCCATACTCCCGATCTGGTACCTTTATTTACTGCCAGACTGTTTCTGCTTCCTGGGATGATGTAAGTCACAGAGCCCAGGTTCTCAGCCTGTGTGAGAAAGAGTGTATGTTCTTTATTGAAAGGTTATGGAGTGAGTTTCGAGACAGTCATACAATCTGAGGGTTGACTCAGTCCAGTGACTCTTCGATAAGATTTGCAACCCGTTTCTTTCTATTTCACCAGTAACAACTCTGTACTTGCCTGTTTCCTCAAAGGAGAATGGGAAAAGCTTCTGGAAAGCTTCTGCTTTGAGATGCTTTTAATGTTTCCATACTAATTATGCCTCAAATAGAGTGTGAGTGAAAAAGACTATATGAAAATAATATCTCAGTCAATTTTGGGGTTGAACTCATCATACTTAATTACTTGAAAAGGTTTGTTACAGCCCATAAATAACTAACTAGAATGTATGTGTTTGAGGTGGAGGCAAATTGTGGTCATTCCAGACAGATGATTGAACAGTTGTTTGTCAAAATAAAATGGTAGTATACAGTGATTACCCACTGACCTATCTGGCGTCCTGGGAATCAGTTCTGATGCAGCTGCCTCTGTTTGACAGATATTCTGATCTTAATTTGTAACTGAGTCAGTATTGCAAAAGAGAGTTCTTCTTTTTTTTCTTTTTTTTTTTTTTATCTCGCAAGCATTTGATGCTCCAGTGAAAAGTGAATTTTCATCTTTTGTATTTGTAGAGATTAACAGGAAAAAACTTTTTCCCCAGTCTTCTGTGTTAACTAATTTATTTGTTATATAAAGTCATTAAAAGGTGGCCTGCCCTTTCCTCCAGTTCCTTTTGTCTGTCAACCTATTGCAAGTACAGAAGCTTCCAAGAGATTTTTTTTTTTTTCTGGTGCAATAATGTGGTTGCAAGTGCTTAAGCACAAAATGTCAAGCTAATATTTTGGGAAATTAAAATGGACTTTAAATATTTGTGGTTTGCTGAAAAGCACTTACCTCCCAGATTTCACAAAGCATGTTTTAGTTAGCAGCTGGGGTGGGCTTGAGAAGGACAGCTAAATTTACCATCTCTTGTCTGAAAGTCAGTAGCATTTTAGGATGTGTTGACCAGATCACTTGGATCTTCGTGAATGTAGGGTCATTCACAGCTTTTGTCAAGGTGCACATGAGGAACTAAAACTGCTTTCAGTGTAAAAAGAGATGAAAGCATACCTGACCTTATTTTCTGTTACTTGGCATCCTTGCATTTGCTGCAGTGTTTTGGTAGCATGAGTATACAGAAAGCAGGGTGGATAGAGCTCTGTCCTTATCCTTTCTCTCAGCTCTCATCTCCTTCTCAGTCATATTCTAAATTCAACTAGTTATGTGTAAAAGCCCTGCTTCTGTACTTGTTTCCTTTGTCTATTTTAGTCAACTCTGTTAAACTGTTCAGATTGATTGGGAAGCTCTGTGCATCTTTTTGTTGTCTGCTCCTTTGCTGCTAGGAGGGCTTGGTTTTCTACTACATGTATCTAGCAGAACTCTTGTAAATGTTCCACATCTTATTGGGCTTGGTATGAAGCAGAACAAATTGAGTGTTTCTACAAAACCCTGGTAGTGTTTAAGTTTTTTTTAATTAAAAGAACAAAACAAACAACCCTGTATTTTAGAGGTTGTTCTCTACCCAAAGTAAGTTGCTAGAAAATACAAGTCAGACAGTACAGCTCTTTGCTTATCTTTAGCTTCCTATTTTTAGAAATGTTTTTACATAATTAACATTTTTACATAAACTTGGATTTATTTTTTTTTCTTAAAAGTTTCTTATATATAAAACTGGAATAATTATATTTTTTTGCTAGCAGATGTAAACAAAATAAAGCTATCACATTTTGTAAAATAACGAACTGGTTTCAACTCTAGCTACAAGATACGAGTTCTGCAGTGTCCTCTTTGTTACCTGATGTTATCTGATTCTTACATTCAATGCTGGATTGAAAGTTACATTGTCTAGATGATGTAATTTCTAAAAATCAGTACTACTTTGAGCTAGAGTGTGTCAGCATTAACAGTATTTTTTGAGTTGCATAAACAGATGTTCTCCATATAACCTTAATTTTAAATTAACTCCCACTTAGATCTTTGAAATCAGTAAACTTGTGTAAGTAAAAAGTACTAGAAATACAAACATTTAAGCAATACATTGAAGTTTGTTAATGACAACTTATTTTTAAATCACCAATTACCAATCAAAATAGGGAATTGTGCAGTGCATGTGTTTAGTGGAGGTACTTTAGCAGCACATAAGAGAACAAATGATGCGTGGGTTTTCAACTATATTATCTGCTTGTCATCCCCATAAATAAGAAAGCACAGTATTATTGTTTTTAAGTAATTTTTATTTTTTTGTAACTTGTGTTTTAACAAGATTTTGATATTAAAGGTTATCATAAGCATAGATGCCTCTGAAAATATAAACAAAAAAAAAATGCTCTGTTATGACTGACTGTAAATGCTGATATTTTTCTTGTAACTGCCTCCTGTAAGTGCGGTATTTAAGACTGCATCTCTAAAATACACAGAGCCTGTCTTGCTGTTGGATAAGAAAAGTACATTAATACAATTTCTGCAGTGAAAATAGTGCTGTTATTCTGTTAACGCCAATATCTAAAAAGATTTGTGAGCCATTCAGTTGGCACAAGTAAGCACCAGGCTGATACTCATGTAGCACAAATGTTGAGATTCCTTTTACACCTAAGTGCTTCCCCTTGTCTTTCTTGTAGGAAACAGAGATGAAGGTACACATGCACACAAAATTTTGCATCATTTGTTTGCTGACATTTGTCTTTCATCAGTGCAATCATTGCCATGGAGATGGACATAGTGCTAAAGAGGAACATGTGCACTACCATTATGACTATCAGATCTCAAATAGATCCTACTTACAGAATGGAGGAACAGAATCTATGCCGAGTAAATTTTCAACGTTGGAAGCTGAAAATGAGCAGAAATACTACATTGAAAAGATTTTCGATCGTTATGGGGAAAATGGAAGATTATCTTTTTTTGGCCTGGAAAAACTGTTAATAAGCCTTGGTTTAGGAGAGGTAAAAGTAGTGATGATAAATCATGATGATATTGGCCATGATCATGTTTCTCACTTATATGCTTTAGAAGTACAGGAAGGAAAGCATTCTCACTCTCATAACCATCCTCATAGCCACTCAGATTCAGAAAACCAAACCATGCTTGGTACAGCTGCAAAGAGAAATCATAAATGTGACCCTGAGAGAGACGCAGTAGTGCCACCAGTAAAAGATGATGGTAGACACATTCATGACCAGAGTCACCGTCACCATCATCGCCACCCTCGTCTACATCATCGTGACCATAATGGTACACATCATTCTCGTAATGATTCAGTTAGTCATAGTGAACAGGGAGAACAGAACCATGAACCTTCAACAGAGACAAACACAACTCAGGATCAGCCAGAAAGAAAACAGCGGAAACAGAAGAAGAAGCAAAAGAAGATCATTGAGACTTCAGGAGATGCTGCACGGGATTATGCCGCCGATCATGATCCAGGTGATCAATATGAGCACAATCGTGTTCATAAACATGATCATATACATGATGGATCTCACTTGCATGGACACCATCATGAACACAATAGCGATCGTTCTGCCAGTCATAGACATCAAGATCCCAGTTTAGGTAATGAGGATGGACATCACCGTACCAGCAAGCGAGAGGCACCTCATAAGCAGATTAGTGTAAGAAAACACGCTATTTTTTCATCGCGTAGTCATAAGGATCATAATGAAGATGAACGTGGTCGTGAAGAGGTGAGTATGAAATGAAGAACTGGTAAGTTCAGTTTCGCTGTTGTTACAGAATAATCAAAGGTGCATACCCACAAGTAACGCAGAAGCACGTTTGCGACCATTGCGCAATACATGCAGCAGAGTGAAAACACTAAGAATCACTGCCACGGTTTTGAATTTACTTTATGGGTTTGCATTTCTGTCTGCCCATTGCTCATCTTTTCTCAGAGATCTTAACTTTTGCTGACTGATCTGTACTTAAAGGTATCGGAGATACCCTGCTTACAGGTGGGGTTTTTTCCCGATATTCATGAATGCTTCCCCCCCACACACACCTTGGGACTTCTTTTTGAATCTAAGATGATGAACATTTTTGGAAACTGCACAGAGACACCTAAAAGAAACACCTGCATCTTTTCAATATGTTTGTAACTTCTTTGTCCCAAGAGATTGTGAAGCAATGTAGATTTAACTTCTGTAGGACTGTGCTCAGTATAAGCTCTTCCAGTTCCCCCTTTAGCATCCATTCTTTCTGCCAGGACCAGAATTATACTTTCTCTTCCCTCTTTAAGCTGACTGATCTGCAGGACATTTGGGTATTATATGGCTTTAAACTAGAAGTCGGGATAAGAGAGTGCTGAGTTTGAGATTTTAAATGGAATTTAAAAAGGAAACTCCAAAAAGAGAAGGTTGGTAGGTAAAGAGAAGTGTTAGAAAACCTATTTTGGATTTATGTTCTTCCGTTCCTTTCCTGTTGCTCTTCCTTCATTTCTTATACTGTGTAATGGTAAACAATATGGAAACTCATTTTCATTTACATTTATCAAAAGTTATATATGTGTTTGGAGGCTGAGTTCATAGTGCAGGTATTTTTACTGTTTCTTTACCCTTATAAACCACTTAGATCAGCTTAGACATGTTTTAGCAGTGGTGGAATGTTGTGGGCCAGGGTTTCTACTTTCTGTTTGTGTTCTCAAAACGTATGCAAGATTTTCCATAACTGTTGTTACAATGAAATAGTTGCTTTCATATTTAATTTGTTTGTTCAATTTGCTTGCAGTGCTTAAATGTTACCCAGCTGCTGCGGTACTATGGTCTGGAAACCAACTCTCCAATATCTCCTGAATTGTTCATATACATGTGTCCTGCTTTACTATACCAGATTGAGAGAAGGCTTTGCATTGTACATTATGATGAGCTTGAAGATTTTATGAAAAGTAAAAATGCATCAGTTGAAAATAAAGATAAAACAGGTGCATCAGGTAGGTGTGTAACATCTAAAGCCTTCAAAATTATTTTGCATTTATTAACTTCAAAGTTTGAAAGGTCATACAACTTCGCATTGACTGTAGAGTAAAGGAATGGTTAAAATTTAACATATTTATTAGAAGAAATTGGAGACAGCATGCGACATAGCGTCCTGTTTGGTGGTATAATAGCATCTCCTAAGTAGCCATGGCTCGGGGTTGTATACCTTTCTTTCTTATACCTTTTTACCCTTTTTCATTATTTTCAATTTTTAATTTTATGTTTGCTTATTTTTATTATTTTTTTTTGGTCTTCTATCATTGAGGCCTAATGTCCCATCATTAGGCTTATGGCCCAGGCATTTTGGCCTGGATTCTTCTCACATATCTTTTGATGTTGGACTCTTCTGTAGTAGGGACGTAGGCAAGGTACAGAATATTTAGAGACAGAAGGACATCTAGGGATGAGCAAGTCACCCCCAGTTTGGATTTGTGCCATCTTTTAAAATATGTTATGTCTTTTTCTCTTAGTGTGACTGAGGTGGTCCATATATTTATCTCAAAGTTGGAAAGTTGCAGTGTTAACTTTGGCACAGATTTTCTTAATAAATTTGACCTGGACCTGTTTATTCGGGAATAGGGAATAGCACCTTCATCACAGTTCATTCACTGGAAAGTATTATTTTGGTGTTTCCATTTTTATGTTGTAGCAGTGATGTAAGTTTGTAGAATTGACATCCAGAATTTTTCATGAACTTCAGAAATACAAGGACTTAAGCAAGATACGAGACCATTTAAATTGCCATTTCTGACAACAGTTCCCTTTTCTGACTTCCAGTACTCTCTTCAGCATGTGAGAAGTATTCAGTCAAAATCCTCTGCTCGTAGTTTTCATTTTCTTTGTGTGTGCCTTGAGTAAAAATCAGGAGATTTTTTTTCTTCTTACCATAGTTCTAAGCTAAAAATATTCTTAGTATTGTTAAAGGTGTTACGTTAAGGGTAGCATCCATTGTTGTGATTACATAACTGAGTATACTTTTTAAACATATGTTTACTGCTTCTGTCTTGGATAAATTATAGTAGAACTATTGACAGATGTTTAGCTTCGGTGAAATATTAAAAATCTAAAAAATTTTGGGTACAGTGTCCATGTTTTAAAAAACCACACTAATTGTGAATTGATAAGTACATAGGTGCTTATTAGCATTGTTAGAAATAAAGCTTGAAGTAACTACATTCTCATGGATGCTAATAACTGTTGGAAAGAATGCATTGCTGGTAATCTTTTTTAACAATGCTTGAGTCATTAAAATAATTAACTTGTTCTACATAAATCTCCTATAGTGACACAGCTACTATCTTGTTAACTGTTCAGAGATTGCTGTAACTGAATATACTGGTGTTTTATATGGCAGCAGATTGTTCTGTGGGGTAGTCTTGTAGTAAGAGTTGACCTCTGCCTTATTACCAAGAGGATATGTAGAGTAGCTCTAAGCATTTTCTGCAAATTAAAATGTTGAAACCATGTACAAAACTGTCATGCTGCACATGATTTGAGCCAGTTTAATTAGAAAGCTTCTACAGATGAGTGCTTCTTTTTAAAAGAATGCATTTTCTTTCTTTATAATGAGTAAGGGAGTTGATGAATAAGTCAGCTTGAAGACCTTTAACATTTTAAGAGACTTAATTTGCAAAATTAGTGAAGCCTATTGTGAACATTTCATGTTTTATGGCATCTGATATCTTGAATATAAATAACACATTTGCCAATTAATTATTAAAAAATTGGGGTTTAATTTATTGATTTGGCTATGAAAACAATAACCTTTAAAACAGGTCACCTTGATTAGATAAGGATAAATCAGTCTTCATAACAATTTCCTGTATACTGTTGTATTAACTACAGTGAGGCTTCAGTTGATGTAATAATAATTTTTCTTTCTTAAGTAAGGAAATGAATCACAAAATAACAAATCTTAACTGGTATATGGGGATTGTGGGATGTGTAAGACAAATGTCAGTCAGAGTAACTTAATCTGCAGGTTGTCAGATTCTACTAAACCAAAAATGCATGCTTATCCAAGTTAATTTTCAGATAGAAGTACTTTTCAAAGTTAGGAGGATGCAGACGTTTCTAAACACTAGCTTTTTGTGGTTTTCTTTAGTTTTAATTAAAGCTTTCAAAAAAACTTAATAGACCAGTGCTGCTTCTATTCATTGATACTAACATTAAGGTTTCTGTTAGTCCTGATAGTGCAGTTTTCTAAAGTAAAGTAATTGAATTAAATGTTGACCAAAAACTTACGAAGCCATGTTGGGTTTTCTTCCTGTAATTTACAGGTAGTTCTGTAGCATGTTCTACTAGAGGATTTCTAAGGGCTTACACATACAACTGAGGTTTCCCAGTGTGCCTATTGGAAGAGGTTGCATTGATATCACTGAGGGCTCCTCAAATTGTTCAGTCACATCCCTCTTGGGTTTTTTCCACAGAAATAGTTTATAAGCCAGTGCATAACAACTTCACCTCATTGACCAAGCTTTATACAGTATTCCTAGGAGTGTTTATACACTGAGATCTTTTATATCATAAGCTCTCTTGCAGTGTTCATAATATTGCATATTAGCTCCACTTCCATAATATTTTAGTGTTTTGAATGCTTCAGTTGGATGAAGCCCTGCAATAAAATTGTGTGTCAGAATTTTGTTGTAAGTCTTCCTTAGTAGTCCTTTTTATATGAGGAGTGTTCTTACATATATGTAGCTGTGGGGTCATGCACAGCTTTTGTATATAATATATTTTTTATCTTTGACTTGACAGCAACCTTTTGCTGATAATTTTTGTTCCATACTATTTTTAAGAGTTTAAACAGAGACAGAAGCTGACGACCAGGATCTATCCGAGAGATGCACAGATGCTGTATTCTAATTGTCATGTGCCTCATCTTAATCATGGTGCCATGTTTAGATACTGTATCATTCATAAGAGTATGTAAGCCCTTTAGAGATGCATTTGCCAAATCTATGCTATGATATATGAAACCTAAGACAGTTTGCATAATCTCCTTTCCATTTTTCTCCATATAAGGCTGTTGGTCATCTAACCTGGCACTTAATGGCATAATGTCTGTGTCCAGATTGGAGATCCAATGTTCTGCCAGATGACTGTGTGATTTTTATTTGGGCTACTTGTGCATGCATGCATGATTCAGCATTGAATTGCAAGTCCATGTATGCTGTTTCTTTCAGCAGAGCCTGTTAATCCAGAGTACGTGATTGAAGTGCCCTGGGGATGAATCAAGGCTGTATAGTGGCAGTATTTTGGTCGGCAGGGTCCTACTTCCACGCTAGACCTACTTTTGCATTCCCGTTTTCCAACCTCTTTTTCAGTCACTTATCTGATGGCAGTCTTTGCCTTTTCACCAGCTCTCTGTTTTCCTTTTGATACCAATATGTATTTCGGTGTGCCCTGCATACTTTCTAAAGTTTCTCCTGGTGGATGTGATCTTGTACCCTTTGTATTTGAATTGGATTGTCTCCTTTTTTGCACTGTTGTGGAATGACAGCTACAGACTTCATAAGAATGAATATCCCAAAATAAAATATAAAACAGCAGATGTTGTAAGTTTTGGTGTTGAACCAGACCAGACCCATAGCAGCCACAATTCTGATGGCAAAGTCTTGCCAAATGTGACCTGTAGCTTTTTTGGTACAGACAGAATTCTTGGGACGTTTGACTGCTAAATTATAAAATTCGTTGATCGGCTACAATATATTAATTTCTCCTCTTTTCTTCTCTACCCTCCATCCCACCCATTTCCCAGTATGTTTTCACTTGATCAAAAATGAGTGGATCTTCATAGATGTAAGGGAAGTCAGATTGTGCATCAAAGTATGGAGATGCTAAGGTTTTCAAATCAGGAGTTGTTAACTTTCATTAACATTGGCAAACTGTCTAGACGTTTTGATTAGGAACGAAGCTAGAAAAAGTGGAAAAACCCGAAGCATTTAGGCTAAGACTTCAAATAAATAAAGAGTTCAGATTGGGGAAACCGTGTTCTTAAAAGATCTCAGCCCAAACAGTTAATGTTTATAAAATAGAAACATAAACTATGTCTGTCTTTGGGACTGTAAACCTTTTAAACAGCACTGTTGGAATGAAATAGTTTTTACTTGCTATTCTTCGAAGTTTCTGTGTTGGGGAAAAAACAAGAGCAGTGATCGAGAAGCAGAGAGATAGGAAGAAAAACATAGCAGTTTTTAATTCTTAGCATTACTGATGACTTGAAAAAATAGAAGAAAAAGTACTTTCTTATGGTGAGATGCTGACTGCAAGAAAATACATATACTGCTTTTTGTTGGTAGCAAGTTGCTTTCAGCTCTTCAAACTCTTATCACAGCATTTGATTTTAAAGTTTTTCTGCCAAAGGTTGAGTCTTACTTACTTCTCATAAATAAAAATGTATGTTTCAAAGCATCAGGTGAAGAGAATGGTGCCTAACTGAACATGCTACTCCTAACAAAGTAGGAAAAATACTGATTCCAGTTAAATTTTGCATTGAAAATATGTTAAAACAAATGCTAAATATGAATTAGTGCTGCTTTTTGTGTTTTGTTGAAAGCTACAGAGCTAAGCCTGAAACTTACAACCAGGAAGAGTTGCTGGTCTCTTTTTAGCAGGTTGTCTTTGATGCCTTTCACTATATTGTACTGTACTGTGAATAAGCCTGTGTATTTTTTGCTGTGGACTTCAGTACTGCCTTCGTATTTTTCAGCACCTTTTGAATGAACAATCACACAACTTAGGTTAAAGGAAAGTCACCTTAAGAAGTCATTAATCAGTCTTAAAAATTTTACAAGTATTGTTCTGATAACCTTTCTGTATTCATTTCTTCCCACAGCCTGGTTTTGTGGTATCATCTCTATCACCGTCATTAGCCTGCTTTCCTTGCTAGGTGTGATCTTGATTCCCATCATTAACCAATGGTGCTTCAAATTTCTTCTAACTTTCTTGGTAGCTCTGGCTGTAGGAACAATGAGTGGAGATGCACTGCTCCACCTGTTGCCACATGTAAGTATTGTTTCCTTACCTTTTATTCTCAATTGTAACTATATAGAATTTCCAAAGAACCGTTTGACAAATATCAAAAAATAATGTTCAGTGATGCAGATGTGGGTTGACTTGACTATGAGGGATATCTTGAAACAGTTTGAGACTCTCTGTTAACAGAAAGAAAAAAAATGTGTGTTTCTTAAATAAAAAAAAGTAAAAGAGAAAAGTAGTAGTTATGTATTCATAGTTTAACTTCTGTCACAGTATTTTAAAACACCTAATGAGACCAACAAGAGTATTTTAAATTTAGCAGTATGACTGTCTCGTCTGCTGATACTTGTGTATCAGTATGACCTGAAAGTATTTCAGGGGGATTGACCTTCCTTAGTAGCTTTTGGGGAGAAAGTAACCTCTAACTTACTGAATGAAGAAATTGTCCATGTTCCTGGGAAGGTAAGCAGTTTCTAAGTTGTTATGGTATACTGTAATTCTTAGAAGGAAATGTGTTTTCTAAAATTTTGTTACCTGAATTCTTTTAGCAAAAAGACTAATGTTTACATGGGTATTTTGTGCAAATTTAATTACAACCTTTACACACAACCAAAAATTTGTATTAGATAGTTTAAAAAAATCATGAGCATTGGTGGCTGCTGGGAGTGTAGGAATGGTAATTCCTTGTGACATTTCTGAGTGTTAGTCTCATCATCTTCAGCATTGTAACAGAAAAAAACTAAAGCTATATTACCTCCCCTTCCCCTAAAACAAATTTCCCAGAGGAGTATTCTTTTATTGATTAGGGTAATGAATAGTCTAATGAAAAATTTCTGTGGTAAAATGTTTATATTAAAAAAACAAAACAAAACAAAAAACAAACCCCAAAACAAACCCCAAACACCCACAACCGAAATTTTTGAAGTCTTTTTTTTATGCTACTTTTCTAGCAAGGTTACATATTTTGTCATCTGAGCTCAGAGCTGTTTCAGTCTCCTGATGGTACCAGGTCATGCTGTGTTGTTATTTTCTCTCCTAATAGTCACATGGAGGCCACAACCACAGTCACCACCATGGCCAAGGTCATGTTCATGAACACAGGCGGTCTCATCGACATGCCCACGGACATGGAGTACAGACTGAAGGCTTTCTAGAAGAAAATGATCCTGTGCTGAAAGGTCTTGTGGCACTTGGAGGCATTTATGTTTTGTTTATCATTGAACATTGCATAAGAATGTACAAGCATTACAATAAACAAAAGGTATGCACAGAAATTGCCTGGTATTCTAAAATAAGTTACCTTATAAGTTAACTTATCTTCCGAGTGTTGTGGAATTGTCTGTGTGATGATTCATTACTCTGTGAACATGAACAAATGCTGCTAATCTGCATTCTGTTTGATTTTATGTGAGGCAGCCCTTTTATTAAAGAGGTCGCTTCTCTTAACAAGGTAATTTGGAGAGACAAAGTAGAAATCTGAGGGGGGAGGTTGCAGCTTTTTGGCCAGATATATTTGGAGATAGATCTAAGTAGAAGAGTTTACAGCTCTTTCTCTAAAGTACCATGATCTTCTTGAAAAATATGAAAGGCAGTATTTAAGAAGGAACTGGTAGTAGAGCCAGACGATTGTCAATTTACAAGAAATTTAACTGTATAAAATTAGCTAACAATGCCAGTGTAACAGAGGTATTGTTTTTCACATGAGGAAATGCCAAAATTTGCAGACCTCCTGCTTTCTATATATTGCCAGTCAAATTTTAACTTGTTTCCCTGAAAGTGATTGGATTTTTAGGGCTTGGGAGCATGATGGTGGTGATATAAAAGGAGAGTTGAGTACCTCAGAAGGAGTGTGACGGTGGAAATTCGAGTCACCAAAGATCCATATTCTTTCAATAGTCGACATAAATACACTTTTAGCTTTTGCCTCTATCATTCGACTTCAAGGAGAAAAGGATTTTGATGAAACGATGACTGTTTTTCCCAAAATGAGTGTGGAAAAATATAAAGTTCTCTTGTTTTCACCTCAGACTTGCTGCCTCATCTGGACAGGCAGCAAAAGATTTTCTGTGTTGGAGAAGACATTTCTTAGCTCTTCTGATAAAGAGATAAAAGCTGTCACATTGGCCATATCTTCTTTGAGATTAATTAAAGAATTAAGTCCTCTATACTACTTTTGCAAACCTATGATCTCTGCAGATGGGAAAGTAGCAAGCTTTTCTCTAAAGGAAAATACAAGGAAATTATAGAGTATAACAAAATGGAGGAGCTGTTCTTGCTGCATTCTTGAAGAAAACAATCAGCTGCAATAACTCTGCATACATGCGTTTCTGGGCTGTTAGAGCAATCCTTGTCACAATGTACTCTGTTACTGAGGTGAAATATTGTCTGTGAGTGAGAGGGATTCTGTGGTAGGTAGCTAAGAATTTCCACTGGGAGAGATATTATTGTTGAGCCTTACAAGGATTAATATTCTTTAGTCACATACTTCTGTTAGGTATTAAGAGAGAGTAACTTAGTCTGTTTTGAAGAGTTTTGAAGAATTTTTTTTTTTACTTTATTTCGATTTCTTTTGTTGCCTTCAATGTCATTTTATAAACCAGATGTTTCCGTTGCAGAGCAAGCAGAAATGGTGCAAGAAAAAACAGACTGAAGAATCACCAATTGGAAGGAAACTTTCTGATCACAAATTAAATAATAGACCAGATGCTGACTGGCTTCAGCTCAAACCCCTTGCAGGTAGGCATTTATTTTCAGAATTTTCTGTGATTATGAGATTCAAAGTAATAGTGTGTAACCTATGGCATATAGCATGCAACCTCTTGTACAGTTTTGCTGCTATTATGCAAATCATGGTTAATAAGACTTAATAGACTTTCCCTATTAAATCTTTTATTTTGTTTTCCTTAATCTGAGAGCACTCAGAACACTTCCTAATATGCCATACAAATGGTTCTCAGCCTTTTGAAGCAGTCGGGTTTTGGGTGGCTGTGGTTCTTCGGGGTTTTTTTCATTTGTTTTGGGGGGTTTTTTGGTTAAGCTGTGCATGACTAGCTCAGCCGTGGCAAAAATTAGATCAAAAATGAACACACGCAGCTTGAAAGGGGGTATCTGTTACACCTTGAAGATTCCAGCCTCTGACCAATTATAGTTTGGCTGAGAAGGCTAAACAAAATTAATTTATTTTCATAAATGCAACCAAGTATCCTGAATAATCCTCAAGTATCCAAAACAACTTTCACATACTGTTCTGTTTCCTTCATGACAGTCTGAATGCTCATGCAGCATATACCCAGAAGGAATGCCCTATCACCCTTCTGGAAGGGGGTGAGGGAAGGGGAAGGGCTTTGCTTCATAAACGTCCCTTTCCATTGCCTGCATGACTTGAATTGATTTGCTGATGAAGAATCCATAGGCCATATTTATACAAATGCAGTTTTGTTAATTTGAGTGGTTCATAGGAGGGAGAGTTAGGACTGTAGACTTCTCTACTCAAACAACTTAAAATGGGATTTGGGACATTAACATAGAACATAGACTTTCAGCTGTGAGGTTGGTGGTACATACATTTGAAATGTCTCCATTTTCTTTTAACGGGCAATCAGAGGAATTTTGCTTTTAATAACATGGAGTAGGTACTGGCTCTATAACACTGTTTCTCTGAAAGTGCGCTCTGCTGATCAGTAAATCATTCATACTACAGGCACTGGAAGCCCATGCTGAATTTGAATGTGAACTGCAGTGCCACTACCACTGACCTGAATGGCCATTCCATTTCTTCTTAGAAAGCTTCCAAATTATGTTTAAGAGCCGGTTTATCTATAACTCTTTGTCTGCTGCTCAGGTACTCTGTGCCTGGTTTTTAAATTCCACTTACTGTTTGCTTATTTTTGACTCTGAAATATTTTTGTTGAATTATTCTGATCTAATAACTGCATTGTCCAGAACTGCTTTTTTTCCACAACTGGTTTTGTTTCCTGGAGCACAGATTGCCAGTTTCATTTATTTATCAATACTTCAGAAATATTAGTAAACTTAAAATTCATGCACATATTTCTGCTGCATTGTTTTCACTTCATATTTCTTTGTAAAAATGGCTTTGATTTCTAGCCAGGTAATGAGCTACATTAAAGGAGCTCACTGTATGGCACAGTTGTCTGACACAGTTATGTGCAATACCGAAACTATTTACAGATCTGTTTTATCAGTGGCAGATCCTGGTATGCTTCAGTGAAGGCTAATTTGTGACCTGTGTGTGCCTGCATAGGGAGTAGCCAGTTAAGTTTCCTGAGCCATTCGGATTCCATTTACAGTGTATTGTTGCCAATTATTGCAGTCCCGACAACTGTCCTTTTCCAGTGTTGAATGATAAACTTGATCAGTAGCAAAATGACAGATACAAGCCTGGGCTGGGCTAAAACTGGCTTTGTATGCGATGGTTACAGTGCCGGTGCCATGCAGTGGAGATTTCTGTATCTGCCAAACAGGCAGATCAGTGGAAGAATGGCACAGCAAGAGATTTATTTTCTTGGCTGAATGCTGACAACAAAGTTACTACATTAGGATGTATTAAAATAGTTTTTTTGCTTTCTAAAAGCAGTTAAATTCTTAGCTTAATGACACAGTAGTTGCTGGCGACATTTTAAATCAATTAATACTGTGTCTCTCCCAACTGGCTTCAACATAGGAGCAGACGACTCAGTTCTATCTGAAGATCGACTCAATGAAACTGAACTAACTGATTTAGATGGCCAGCTGGAATCCCCCCCAAAAAACTTCTTGTCTGTGGAAGAGGAGAACAATATGCACCATTCTCACAACGATGTCTCACATGCTGCTCAAGAGCACGATCTTCATGATTCAGAGTATGACAGCCATGGCGAAGATAAGATGATAGCTAGAAAACACAGTCACCACTGGCATCACAAACATTCCCATCATTCCCATGGCCACTGTCATTCTGGAAAAGACCTGAAAGATACTGGGATAGCTAATATTGCTTGGATGGTAATTATGGGAGATGGCATTCACAACTTTAGTGATGGCTTAGCAATCGGTAAGCAAAAGCACTGAGTATTTCTCAACAGTTTCTTCTTACCTATAATAACTTTGATAGTATTTTATTTATCAGTCATCACAGGTAAGGCTTCCAGTTAGCTCCTGCAGTTGCTGGCATTGTTTAACTTCCTTCAGAGCAGAAATTAAACGGCCATCAATTGTAATATCTTCCCGTCATTAATATTCTGTGACTATTTCCACCAAGATTACCATATCAATAGTAGCGACAGCAGCAATCTATGACAAATAAAGACAGGTACAGACAAGCCTCCTTATGAATTGTGCAGCACATTTAATGCACATTCATCATTTGGGTCTTAGTATTTGCCTTTGAATAATAAATAAGTGCTTACATATGTTTGTTTATAATAATAATAATAACAATATTTCTATTATTAATACATAGAATAGTACCTGTAAGTAATAAGTGTACTATGAGTCAGGCTATCAAAATACATGTTTTCAAAAAGTACTACTTAGGATTATTTCATTTTTGTTTGAGCAAATTATTATTTTGGCTTATGGTCCAATACAGATTTATTTCTAGCCAAATGTAGAAGAAATTGAAGTATCAAACAGATTTGATTAGATTATTAGAACAACTTTGATTCACATAAACCTCTAAATGTGATTTGAACTGTAAAACACATTAATTTGAATATATGTCATACGTTGGAATGATGGTGTGAGTACTGAGGCGCATACTTTGCATTTTTTACTAAGGTAGCTACTAAGTGCACAGGGTTCTGAACTACTAGCAGAAGGAACATACCCATTTTGAAGGATGTGGTATGAGCTTACTTAGTAGGGTCTGGAGTTAACAATGGCATCTGCTACAGTTTCTGCACTTTCTCCAAACAATTTCTAAAGAAACTGGACTCCATAACTTTTTGCTTAATTTTTCACGTTAAACAGGTAAGACATTTAGGCAGTGGCTCTTGAGGCCAAAAAGGATCACTATGCCATCTGTTGAGAACTTCACTGTCTTGAAACTCCATTTCTAAATATTCCTGTGTCAAGCTCAAGCAGCTGATTCTTTGGTAAAATGTAGATTTTAGAAAAGCATGTTGATCTTTTTAATATATCAAGTTCTGAGGAATCCAGAGGAAAGCTAAATTTCCTCCCTGTCTTTAGACTGTGTCTTCTCTTTCTCCTTTATTTTGCCTGTTCTGACTGCTCACTGCAGGCTTTTCTTGTGCCTTTCTCTGCTACAGTACAGAAATGTACAGAATTAATTAAGGTATGAACTTCAAGTTGATTGAATTGAATTAGTTGACACAGAAGTTACTGGAAGAGGTTTATGCCATTGTTTTTCTCCTTATTATTTTCCAGGTCTGGCTTATTAATGCTGCTAATACATGCTTTACAAGTAAGCATGAAGGAACTAGAGAGGTTGTGGATTAAATATTAGTTTGGATTTTCAACCTGTTAAGGAGAGAGCTAGGCTGTTGCTCATGTGCATTCTTAACTGTCCTGGTGTACACGAGAGTTCCTAAAAACATGAAAGTAGTGCTATTTATTAGTTTGTTGCCTTTATGTCTCTGTTTTGCTCAGTTGTGTTCTCCTCTCCCAGGATTTGTCTTTTAGATAAACTGAATAATAAAGTATGCAGTGGTGATGCACATCCAGGATACTTCCAGTATTTTCAGTGTATATACAGACATTCTAACAGAAGGGTGTCATCTCTGGAAAGTCTGATGATTAAATTTTCTGACTTGAAAGCAGTAAAATATCATTTGAATCTTTTTTTTTTTCCCCAGGAGCAGCTTTTAGTGCTGGACTAACAGGAGGAATTAGTACATCTATAGCAGTATTTTGTCATGAACTTCCCCATGAATTAGGTAACTAATTATATAAACTGAATGTGTTCAATCTCTTCATCTGTACAAAATATGTATCTAAAAGCAGTTGTGATACTGATGCTGATAAGCATAATGCAATGCAGATGCTGCAAGGGGGACCAGAACTTCAGAGAGTAATGGAGCAATACTGCTTCAGAGTACATAATGAGAATATTAATACAGGATTATTTTGGCAGGTGTCTACTTACAGCAGTTCTGTGAAGTTTTTTGAACGTGTTTAAAAATGTTCTTGGGAGCATACAGTTACATTTTGGTGTTACCTCTGCATTTTATAGTGAGAGTTTCACACCACTCTGTGTGGCATTGTCTTACACAAAGTTGAGTTACGTAAGTAAACATAAGTTTATGTAAGTAAAATTCTTTGTGGAGACTTTCAGAAGATGCTTTGTACCAGTTGTTGCTGAGTCCAGTAGGTGTGGATGAGTGTTTAGGGTAAAGCCTGTAGGCATTGTGGCCAGAGCCACTGAGTTTTTTCCTCCTAAATGAAACATTTCTTCTTGGGGTTAGCTAACCATGATAATACCTGTTGTTTTCCTGTGAGCCATAAAGCACATTGCATGGAATTTTAGTGCAGCCTGAGACTTACAGAAGAGCAGCTAGAGAGTGGAGTCATCTTTTTTGCCAGTAACGTGAAATTGCGCTAGATCAAACTGAGTGTTTACTCCCAGCTTGCTTGCTTGATGAGCTGCTAGCTCTGAATGATCAAAACTAAGGTAAAACAAGTACTTCAAGAACCCTTAAATGAGGTGATGAGTGAAAGCATTTTTTATAGGCAGATACTATGTATAAGGTACGTGATGGGCACAGGTGGGAAATAACAGCAGATGTTCATGGTGCTGCACAATCATTAGTTAGGTGAAGCTGAAGCTGTTGCAGTGTATGAGGGATTGCAATATGTATTGGTGTGCTTATAACTTGCTGGGTTAACATGATTAAATTAACCTTGTATAAGAAGTGAGTAGTTCACTACATATTTTTTTATTTTTATTCTAGGTTTTGATTCTAGATTGAGCAATTAATTTCTAGCATATCTGACATGAGAATATTAATTACCCTCATGACTGCGTATCATCTTTCACTCATACTCACAAGAGTTCAGTTTGAAGGGAGTAAAACTATCACAGCTGATTACAAGACGGAAATTTAAATCTTCTTAGAACATCTACCTCTATCGGCAATTTTAGCAAAGCCATCCTGAATTGTCTTAAACCACCAAACTGATTCAGCATGAAGTCATTCTTTCTGAATGTAACTCTTCCTAGTGCTGTTATTTCTCAAATGCATTGTCACCTTCTGTGGGGACTAACGCCTCGTTATCATCCTCTTGAATTTGCAGACTGAGGTGTATATTGCTAAGAGGATTTTTCACAGGTATTGATCAAACCTAAGCCTCTGTTTTTATGTGCCATGAAGAACTTGTGTGAAGTAAAGACAAGTCTGTATGCACAGATGTATTCTCTGTGGGAGGACCAGATCTAGACTCCTCCATTTACCTTTAACCATTAATCACTGTTACCTTTCTGACAATCAGTGTAATAGGCACCTTTAAATCATATTTTAATTGCTGCACATAAATATGGTTCTTACAAAGGTTGTCATACCCTGTTGCCCAGTCTTCCCCTGAGCCTCTGTAGCAGCATTTTTACTTTGGCAATGTCTTGGATTGGTGAGATAGTAAATGGAGGCTCATTTATTTACTTACTCTCCCAAGAAACAGTGATACTAAACCCCTGTGTTCTGTCTCCATTTTAGGTGACTTTGCTGTGCTTCTTAAGGCAGGTATGACAGTAAAGCAAGCTATCGTGTACAACCTCCTGTCTGCCATGATGGCTTACATAGGGATGCTGATAGGCACAGCAGTGGGACAGTACGCCAATAACATCACCTTGTGGATCTTTGCAATCACTGCAGGCATGTTCCTCTATGTGGCGTTGGTTGACATGGTAAGATTGGTATGATTCTGTGTCATATTTGCATTCCATGCATAAAACCTAGGACTTGAAATGGCACCTATGACAGAACAACTCTTTTTTTGTTATAACATATAAAATATCTGTAGACAGCAGGTGGCTGGTTCTGTTCTACAACTTTCTAAAATGTTGCAGATAATTCAGTGTAACTGGAGTTCTGGCTTCGAGTGATGTTCCAGTAGAGATTTTGTTTAACCTCGTAGCATCTCAATACAGGGTTGGGTTTATTGGAATGAGGACCAGCCTGTTTTAGTTTTCAGTTGTGGGTAAAATGGAATATTTTACTGAAGTACTTTAAACCATGTGTTTTCTTCAACTCTCCAACTTCCTTCAAGGATTTTGTTGCCATCTCTGGTAGCTCTAGTAGCCTACACTGCTAGGTCTGCTCTCCTCCATACATTTGTACTGACTATCCTGTTCTCAAACCACATTTTTTAAGCAGCTTTCTCAAAAGTTAACTGGTGCAGGAATGAAATGTGATGTTTGACTCTCCCTGGCTGACTTGTCAAAGCAGGTAGCGATCTGTCAGTTAGTTTAAGCCACAGACTTTGGGTTTCAGCAATTCCCATTGAAACAGCATCACGTCTGTGTCAGAGTGCTGTCTGTGAGGCTGGCAGATGTGCTCTGGTGGGGGCTGATTGTGTTGTTTCCCTGGTGCTAACTAGATGACATTATGAAGACCCTCTCCCCTTTGCTGCTGTGGCCAATAGTTGCCAGTTCCTAGCCATACCTGCTCAGTCTGTTTTCTCAGCCTCAGTGGTATCACTGAAGCTATAGTGAAGACTGCTGAAAGCAAGGGTTCAATTTCCACTGAATTTCCTGGTGTTGGCAGAAGCTGCCTTGGCCTTGCTGCCCTCTAGCAAATTTACCTCTGCAGTTAGTTCTGTGTTCAGTACTCCTGTTGCGTGAATGCTTAAGAAAGAGTGTTTGGCTTCCACCTTGCATCCTCCACACCTGAGAACATTGTCTTAAACTCCGCTTTGGCTCTGAAGATCCCATGTTAGTCCCATTAGTGGTCATCAAACAGGGGCACAAGCACAGGTCAAGGCAGGATGCAGTGGCAGAGGCCGCGCCCGCAACCTCCATCGCATTCAGTCCTGCTTGCCATTAGGTCCTGTATGACTAGGGCTCATGGGAGCCAGCACTGCCGTCACACCACAGGAGATTTCACTGCATTATAGATAACCTTTAATTTGTAAATATGCTCCAGTGATGAAGTCTCTCTAATCTACTATAAGGTAAATAAGGTCTTTTCAGGGCATGCTAAATACAGTGTCTGTGTAGTTGAGAGTGATCCTTCATGCAACTTTATTTCTGTTCTGTTCTATTCAGTAAGACACTTCATAAGATTTATTTTTCCATCTTCCAAGTCCACTATTATTTTTTGCTTTTTTCAGCACTGTTTGACTTTCCTTCATAGGTGAGGAATATAAGGAATACCCAGAGCTTTCAGATTTTTTTTTAGCTTAACATAGCATTTCTCTTGAATTACTTACAGCTATTGCTCCCATATTTAAAAGGGAAATGTATGTGAATATGTGTAAGCATATAACATGACGAATGGCTAAGTTAATCAGCAAAGTCATTATAAAGGGTATATTTATAGCAATGTAGTTTTACTGTAGCAATAGTCAGAGCTTTTTATTATGTATATTTGAGCATGACTTAATTATAATTGAGTAAAAGAATTCAAAAGAGCAGAACTCAAAGAATGCTGGGCTGGTCCTTATCTTGAGGAACTTAAAAGTTCGAGTAGATGCGTGATCCAGTAAAAACTTTTTTTAAAAAAATGTTTGAAGGAAAGGCATTTTTACTTTGTTTTGTAAATACAAGATTTGATCATGTTTTTCTTAAATAGGTAGAGTCTTAGATATGTCTTAAGGTGTTGTTTTTATAACTGAATCCTGGAGTATTTATTCTTGACAGTATCACCTTTTAAACATGTCTGTGTATAAATGGAATAGAGGTGGAATAACTTCCTAAATTGTTTTTCCTTGTAGCTTCCAGAAATGCTTCATGGAGATGGAGATAATGAAGAGCATGGTTATTGTCCCGTGGGGCAGTTCATTCTTCAGAATCTAGGCCTGCTTCTTGGATTTGCCATTATGCTGGTGATTGCCCTCTACGAAGACAAAATTGTGCTTGACATCCAGTTTTGACCTAATTCTGGTAATCACTGTGGTTACAACAATGTTACTGTATGGCTTTGAGTCTGCACTGTTTCACTGTATGCACATTGCTCAGAGGAAAAGCAGTGGCTTGCACTACTTACACAAGTACAGTATGTTCATTTCCGTCTAGATTAACTTCTGCTTTTTTTTCTAATTCAAATCTGATGAGATTACCCATTGCATCTTATAAACTCAACTGACAATTGGGAAAATAGTAAATATGAGAAATAAATACCAAGTTCAGTGTTGTATACGGGATACACTGCTTGCTTAAGAAAGTAAGTACAGTGAATTATCTGCTCATTTGGGAAAATACCATTTCATTAGTGTTTTTGAACAGAACCCAGAAAATGTTACAGCTGAAATTCCTGCCTCTGCAAGGAATCCCAGTAAGCTTTTAGAACCATGTAAGTCTTAAGCAGGGCATATATCTCTCTCTATATATATGTATGGATGGATATAGAGATAGATATATACATATATATAGATATGCATGCATGTATCTATATGTGCATGTGTGTGTATATATATATATATTCATTCTGTGCTGATTCTTCTGCATAGTGTTCGACTTTAAGTATTAAGTTTTATAACAGCACATGACTGGAAATCGCTGGTTTGAATTTTAAAAAAAGAAACCCAAAACCTAAACACTGTTTAGATTCTTAGAGGATGTGTTTAGCTGCTCTCCAGCACGATAAACTTCATGTGTAAGAAGGCAGGCTGTTGCCATACATGCTGCAAAGTGCTCTGTTGTTCTGTTAAGGATCAGTTTGACAATGTTTTCCTGACTAAGATTTATTTGATGTTTGTTCTTTGATATTAGTAGGAAAATACAAAATGCAGTAGAATTAGTGTTAACTTGGGGAAGCCCCTGATGTTGGAGTTGCCGAGCTATTTCTGGTTCTTTTTTTACAGATGCTAAATATGTATTGTGTGCCACTTGCAGCATAAACTACTGAAAAATTGTGGCTGTGAATTTGTGCAAACTCTTTTAACAGAGAATCCATATGGGAATTTCTCCATTTTTAACATATTTTTTTTTTAATGTTTTCTCCTCTTCATGTTAAAACAATCCAAAGTACAAGATGCTAGTTAGTGAACCTGGGCACAAAGGTTAAATTATGCTCTGTGTACGTAGTACTGGTAGGTTATTTACTGTAATATCAGATCAAAATCTGTTTCTACAATGCCTTGATACCAGACATTGTAGCACCAGCCATTGCCAGCAGTGGAGAGTATGTAAGATTTCTACTTCCAGCATAAAGGAGTTCGTTTCTATGATATTTTTTTACAATTTTGGTATTTAAATTAGATTATTAAAAAGCAGATGTGATAGATCTGTGGTATGTGTAATTCGAAAGGACAGACTGAAAATTTGGGCCTTAATTTGCTGGGATCAGCTGTCCTAGATGGGATTGTGCTGATGTGCTTATATTGCCAGACATGCGTTAGTAGTTCTTGTACCCATCTCCTTAAAAAAGTTGTGAGTTTGTGAGGAGTGCAAGTTGATTCTGTAGTACCAGTCCTAAGCATGGTAGTAGCCTTTTTTTAAACATACAGTTTGTCTTCTTTCACGTGTATGCCAGGTAAAAGCTGTATTTTGACTATGTGCTGTAAGATTTGTTTCGGTCTGCTTGGTGCCAGTGTAGCTGCTAAAAACACTGATCCTAACACCTTTAATGCGAGCCAATTGGTATCTTCATTCCATTTCAAGTTAATGTATGTTTCCTGTGGCCCTTTTTGATGCTTCATTGGTCAATTTAGTTTTTATTAAGAGCAGCTCATGTATTTTTAAGATATCGGTTGGTTCTTGCCAGTATTTCTTCCTAATGCAGTAGCGAGGAACAGTATTAAGGGTCCATTTCAAAGAAGGGCACAGTTTCTTCAGTGAAGAAGCCCAAAGCTCAGAGTTCGGGCATTCAGCCACTTGATGCTCTGAACTCAGGTTTTCTTTTTTCTTCTTTAAACACGTTTACTGTTGGACCATAGTTAGCCAACACACTGTTGTTAGCTTCTGATTACTGGATTTCTGCAGTGTAAAGATTGTGGGTGATATTTTTTCACAGTGCCCATGTTAGGTCACTGAGGACCATTTTCAGAGAGACTTAACTCACTGGATACCTTCTGAGGATCTAAAAGTTTAAACAACCTATATTTCTTATGTATTAAACTGACCCTTAATTTGCCTTTTCTGTTAATTCTATCAAGTGTAAGGGGGTTATCATGTGGTTAAACTGATATTTTGTCTTTTTTTAAAAAAATTTATTTCTTTTTATTCTTTTCAAATGAAGATTTCTATATTTCAGGTAGTATATTTACTTTTGTATTAGTTGGAATATGGTTATAGCTAAATACACTGCCTCTATAGGAAAATAGTTCACTTCCTTCCAAGACCATCTTCAAACAAGGGAAAAACATGGTCCTTGAAGGTAGGTACTGTATTTTTCATCAAATATGGGTTCTTTTTTTTTTTTCTAGTATTTATTACAAGTTAAGAAGAGCAGTATAACAGCTGTGGCTTCTTCTATGTGTTGCCACCAGTATTGAATTCCAAATTATTCTAATGTACACTTTTGAGTCATGTTACAGACAATCTGAATTCCACTACATTTCTACTTGGCTTCAACATTCCATTCTGCTTGAATCCAGAGTCTCATTTAATGTGTATTTGTTGGAGGGCATAAATGTTACTTATATATTACAATGCTGTCACTGTGTGACATCCCATATGAATTTTGATGTAGATCACATTGCACTCAATCCTCTGTGATTATGCTTAGAAAATACTGTAGTTGCTAGATGCAGTGTGATTTTGGTTTTATTTTTTTTCTTTCCCCTCCTATTAACAGTTGAGTCTATGGTTTAAAATGTGATTATGGTCCTATAAGATAACTTGCTGAGCTATCGTCTTTTTGTTATAACTAAATAATTTTTTAAAATTTTATAAAGCTGGAAATGATCAAATGCTGGTTTGTTCATTGTCAACAGTGTTGTGTTCATTTTATGTATGTTCCTTATAAATAAGGAGCCTTCAGAAAATAAAATTATTCAAGGAGCAGATATTTTTGTTATCAGGTTTTATTGTGCACCCTTATACTTCAGTATTTTGTTTCAAATCTCATGGAAGGCACAAATGCAACATTGTAAACACACTCATCTTAATTCTTCTCTTTATGTGGCATTTCAGGACTGACATGCATCCCTTGTAAGTGATCTGGAAAATGCACTCATCTCCCTAAATGGTGATAGGTTTACGAGTTAAGCTGAGGTAACGATGCCCCACCTTGTCTGATCCAGTGTTCTTGGTGTTTGTCTGGAGGGAGAGTCACTGGGGTGACAAAGTTGGTGGAATGGGCTGTAGCTGATAAAATTCTTCTTCTCTCACTGGTCTTGTACACTGGGGCAAGGTACCTTGGTCGCTGTGGAATGTCTGCTCTTTCACACAGCTTTAGCCGTGTCTGCAGTAAAAAATAAAACAATCCTTTTCATCTCAGTTGGAAAAAAAAAGTGGGGAAATAGCCTTGGTGTGGCCAAGGCTTTTTGATATTTATGTTTTTTTGTTTTTGCTTTTTAACAGATAGCCCTGAAAAGCTCTTCTTGTTTTCTCTTTCTTAGCAGACTGCATCCTCTCCCAAAACATGCAGCACCAGCCTTCCTGTCACTGTCATTATTAGCAGAGGACTCTCAGCTCCTCTCAGACACAATTTCTGTTTCAACACAAAACACTTCAATGCAATTATTGGGGTTTTTTTAGGAATTGTTGAAGTCGTTCAAGACTACAGTATTAGTTGGTATATAATACTATAAAATGTCACCAAATGAAAGATGGGGACCACAGGTACTGTATTGTAGAGGATTTTTGGGTAAGCTTCTCCTAGCTTCTTAATTTGTCTGGTCCAGCGTGCTCCATCCAATGATGGAGCAATCCCTGGACACAGACCCCTGAATCAGCTGGAAAAGATACTGTATTACACAAAAATGGAAAATGTCTTCTAGCTGAGAGCAGCAGCTAGTGCAACACACTTTGCTAACTGGCAGTTGGTTGTATCGGACTTTTTGTCAATTTTGTGTGTTCCAAGTGATGATCAAAGAACTTACAGTATAAGACAATTCTATACTGTATTACAATTTGTATGGTTACAATTCTTTAAAGTTTTATATTGTTACAGTGTCTAGCGATACCACAGTGGAGCCAGCCTTTCTGAATGATGGAGGTTAAAAATCATTCCAAAGTACAGGATGTTATTTTTTACAGTTGTCATTGTTATAAAGTTTTCTGTAGGTAGGTACTGCATATTGTCAGCTTTAATGTTTCTAGACTTTGAGATGTGATCATAGAAACAGTTTCTGAAAACAGATTTCATGAGATTTGCACCTTCTTACTCTGTAGATTGAAAACTTTAACTTTTAAAAGAAAAATAAACCTGCCCGAAGAGAAAATGACTCAAAACGGACTGGATGCAGCTCTCCTAGGCAACCTGTAAGCCCTTCTTTTTACATAACATCCAGTCAAAGTAATCCTCAGAAAAGTATTAGAAAGAATATTAAGAACAGTTCTGTTTAATGGTGTCCTTTTTTCTGAGGAAGAGCAAGCTAACAAACGTATCTGCAACTGGAACATAAGGTAAGTAATATAATAAAGTGGCCTGATAAAAAAAAATCTGGCTTTTTGCCCCTTAGAACAGTCCCCTGTTGCACACTGTGATCATCTCCGTAAGATATTTTTCTAGGGGTAGTAATGTAGCATACCCAACTTCTCTACTAAGTGTTTGGTTTTCCTTGGCTTGGGAAAACAGCATCTTCAAACATACATGCTAATGGAGTGAAATAAAGGGAAAAAAAAAAAGGCAAGCTAGGTCTCACTTCAAAGTTCGATCTGTTTTGGGAAGTTTGGGGTAAGAAGTGTCCTCTGTTGATCTTACTCTATATCTGCATGCCAATCCAGGTGGTGAACTAAATAGGGCTTAAATAGTATTTTGCCTTTTCACTTCTTGTGCATTTTGTGGGGAGCAGTGTATGTTTTCCAGCTGAACTCATTAACTTAATTACATAACTCTCAATCTGCAAATTAATGTAAACTTCTGAATGTATCAGCAAAGGCGGATAATTGTGTCATGCATTTACTTACCATCTTCAGGAGCAATTTCATATTCCTTATCTTCCAGCACTTTGTAGTCAAACTATAGTAGGTCTGTTGGACTGGTGTATTTTCTGGAATAGTTCTGCTGAGCACCTGTTAAGAATGCTTGACTGAAGAAAAATCCTGAAATCCAGAAGACTGGCGGAGGTCCATTTTCTTACCACAGCCACAGCGGCAAAAGAGAGGGGAAGAAAAAAGAAAAAAAAATTATTTTTTTTTTTTTTAGTATTTAGGTAAGCAAGTATCTTCTAGAATAACAGCACAAGTAATTTCTCCCTTTTGTGAATCCAGGAATGTCTTTTTCTTCTCTGAAAGCAGTGGAATTTTGGATGGCTGCCATGTCTTTTTAAACAACTCGTTATTTTTATAAAAATGTCAGTAGCTTCTGTTTAAACAAACAAACAACTACCCCCAAACAAAAAACCCACCCCAACACTGTCCCCTGGAAACACTTTGTGTTTATGAGAATGACTGAGTCTTAAGTAATCTGTTAAATAGGCATCATCCTTGTAAGCTCATCAAATGAGTGTTCAGTTCTCCTCCCTCGTTATTGAAGGCTGTTCAGCATTCATCTTTCTCTGTGCAAATGACAGCTTTTTTGCAGGCTGTTCTCTCTTCCAGGGCCAAAGCCATATGTTAAGTGTATATAGCAAGTTAAAGATAAGGCAGGATGATTTCCTTGTGAGGAGGCTATTTAGCCCAATTAAATGTCTATTGATCTGGCAGTGTGGTTTGTTTTTTTTTTATTTGGTTGGGTTTTGGGTTTTATTTAATAGCTTACTTACACTGTGGAGACCTCTGTATAAAAATCATTATTTAAAATGCCAAAATTCATTGGATTTGGTGCAATGGTGAATAGTTACTGCGTGCAAGACCTTTTTCTGATAGTTGTGAACATCAGCTTTGCACAATGCCTGAAAAAAATTTGCTATAATTAGCCACTGCAGAGAACCAAACCAACCAAACTAGTTGTGTCTACTAGTAAGTAGTTTTCCTCCAAAGGAAAAAAAAAATCATCCTCATAGCTATTGGCTGTTCTCCATTTGTACAAGCTTATTTTCTGTCCTGGATTCTGTTCTAGAAATGGCGTTTTTGTTTGTGACGTGTACTGCTGTTAGGCTTGCTACAGATGAAAGTGGAAGTTACTGAGGTGTGTTGACTGGGTGACGTGTGTCCAATAACATAAAAAAGCAGTTCTCTGAAAATGCAGATTTTGTGAATAGCCTTTGTTTAGCATCCTAAAACTGGATGCTGCTTTTGATTTTTATAATTTATTTCTTTTTTACTTGATGATTTTTGTGTTTACTTGATGATATTTTGTCCTTGAGACCTGTTCTTACAAGTATGGAGTAGGCAACCTGCTATATGATGGTTTTCTTCAGTTGGTGAGATTACTAAACCACAGAATGGTGCTGAGACTCTAGATATATATTACTCATTTAAAGTTAGTTTTGGGAATCTGCACTTACAGGTGAAGGAACCCCACTGATTCTCCCTAACTCATCCAGCTTTCTTTTCCAAAACTCTACTAAAATCTTAGTATTTGACTTTAACACAATTTTGTGTTAAAAATGTTTTACTAATTTAAGTTTGCTCTCTGAAAAAGAAACTCACAGTATTTTCCTAAGTTATATTTTAATTCATTATTACTACTAGATGTATATGCAGTTTAAGAGACCCTTGGTAAATTCACTTCAGAAGGCCAATTCTGTCATACAGTACTGCTGATCTACTGCAGCACTCTTTGTGAGGCATGTAGGTTATGTGACAAAATGTAGGAGTGCTTCAATAGATACTGTGATGAGCAAACTGCTCTACGAAGCAGATGCATCTACCTGTCAGTTACTCAATGGCATTAATTCATGTGAGCGTTCACTTGGAGATGTCACTTGACATCAAGAGACAAAAATAATAAGTAGTTATATAATAAATAATAAATGGCTAAATAATTCTGCTTACCTGTAAGAACTTCAGTCTCTTAAGGAAGTCAGTCACATAGCTGCCCAGTGCCTTGAGGCTTGGGTAAGACTTGCTCATCCATTGTCCTGGAATTTTGCTTTTCAGAATGCTGTTTACCATTTCTTCCAGTTCAGCAAGAGATGACTACTAGCCCTAAAAAAAATTTTGGAAAGGAAGATGCAAAAATACTTTGCCTAACAGCCCTGCTTTAAGAATTAAAAGCCCGTGTAGAGCTCGGTCCAACAGAGGTTACAAACTTCTAGCTAAGTCTAACAGGAGCAACACTGAACACAAGAATAATGAACAGAATAGATTTCATAAAAAGTTACTGCGGTCTTATGTCTGACCTGGTAGTGGGTCAGGGAAAAGGTCCATAGCCTCTTTTGGAGAAAACTGCACATACTGGACATCTGTCCCTTGCCATCCTTCCTCACAAACTTGGTCTTCCCAGAGCACTAACCATAAACGCTCTTTTTGTATTATTACTTAAAGTTTCCTCAAAACTCTGTAATACTGCTGCAAGTGCCTTATTTGAAAGCAGCAGACATCTCAGCTTCTAGTTTGGCTTTAATGGAGAGGGGAGTGGTGTTTGTGGGGTTTTTTTTGTTGTTGTTTTTAAATGCCTTGTCAGCCCTAAGCTATAATACAATACATAAAAATTACCCAAACTGATTTTCTTCTGTATTTTGCACAGCTGTAGCTTTTGATTCCTACAGAAAACAAACATTGACTTTAGACTGTGATACTGTAACTGGAATCCTCACTGTCAGTAATTTGCTAATTGAGGTGTCCAGGAGATCTGCTTTCATCTGTAAGAAATCGTGTGAAGTGCTTCAGCCTTTTATGCCAGTGAGGCAGAAAAGCAGGTGTGAACCTAGTTACTGCTTGTCTTACTTGCTAGCAAATCTGTAGTTAAAAACCTTCTTTGGTTTGTCTACAGGAAGCACAGCAGTACTTTTATATTCCATTGTACTCTTATCAGTTTTAAGGTACACCTCAATAAATCAGTTTGGAATCTGGATTCTTTAAAGTATTTCTTTAAGTTCTCTAAGGCATTGGCATTAATAGCTTGGAGATTGCGTCTAGGTTCTAGTATATGCCTTTGAAGGTTGTCTTTAGGTCACCTTTATTGCTTTCTGGACGGTAACTCCTTCTTGGCTGCAGTAACTCAAGTGTATCCCATCTCTTGGTCAAGCACATGCTTTGAGCATAAGTGCTTGGATTTCTTCTCATTGCTGCTTCACTGTCAAAATTTGGAGGAAGTTTGCTTAGGACATCACCTGTGACTTCATGAACAACTTCATCAGTGGATTCTGAACCACCACCAGATGCCAAAGACTAGAGAAAGCCAAAAATTCGGATTTATTTTGAGAAAAAAAAAAAAAAAGACTATGTAAGAAAGTGAGTAGTTAAAACACAGGAAAATAGAGCTGTTCTAAAGGCATAGTTTGAAAGAACATTACAGTTCCAGCACTCTTCCCCTGTGACTGAAATAAATTTATTTCAGAATTTCCTATATTATTGCAATAAATTATTAGCTTAGAACTAAAAAATTTTCCTGCAGATGTGTCCCCATTTTTTTCTGAAATCCTGCTGCTACTGTAAAAACAACCTTTCTGCCCCCCATCTCTGATGTAGGTGTCAGCACTACTGGCTGGCCAGGGGCTGTCAAAGGGCACAGAGCAGTGCCAAGCTCTGTCTAGATGTCCCTCTTTGTCTCTATATTCAGCTCTCCATTTTCTTCATGAAGCTTACAGGAACTATAGTATCCCTAGATTGTATCTGACTTACTTACAAATGGGAATAAAACTGGCCAAAAAGTTGAAAACTGTTAAAAGCTGGGGGGAGTAGAAAATAATGCAAACTGACTACAGTCACAGAAGCTATGTTTCCTTAGGAAGACAGTCAGGAAAAATACAGAACCAAAAATTAAAGAATTCTTAAGTGGAGCAGTAATTTCACCAGACTGGAGATACAACACAATAAGGTACAGTAGAAAGTGGGAAAAAAATCTGAACATGCTGATGTGGAGACAGAGTAGCAAGTTATGGTAATAAAGATGATAGGATTTTTACTCTTTACATACCTGTGTAAGAAGAAAGTACCAAGTAACACTTCCATTTCTGATCCTTGGTAATACCAGCATTTGCATGCATTGCAAGTATCTGGGGAAGATTCAGTGGAAGTGTCGTCGTCTATTCAATATAGCTTTGGTACTGAAAAAGGGGGGGAAAATACTCTTAAGACTTGACTTAAAAGGAGATGCAGAAACAGCCTGTGATGGGCTGGAACCTGTGGCTCACAACCACTATGAACTTTCCTAGTGTAATAAATACAGCGTGTAAACCGAGATAGATAGAAAATTAAATACCGGGGCTGACTGTGCCTCACAGATTCCTTTGGTCTATCCTCTTGCCCTGCAAACAGGCTTGGCTGTGTTCAAGTAATTGCTGACAGCTGTTGGAAATTCTCTTCTAGAAAATAAGATAACCTCTAGTGCAAGGGCCTGCAGCCCCTCTCTGGGTCCACTGCTTGCGAAGTGTCTGAAGGCAGTTTTCTTATGTGTAATGTAACTCTCCTGTGGGATAAATTAAGCCAAGTCCTGGCTACCTCCAGCAGAAATGATCAAGTAATTCTCTTATGTCTAAATGCTTTTTAACCTCAGCAGGCTGTGTTTCTCCCTTACCGTCCCCTACATGGGCTGACTCACAGAGAGCAAAGTCAGTTTATTTGGTAATAGATGGCATGGGTTTGTTTGTTTTTATATCATTTCCATTTCTTAGAAGTTGCTGAAACAAGTCCTAATAGAATGTAAGATTAAGCCACAAAAGTGAGCAGTGATAGTGGTAAGCACTGAGGCACAGATCAATGTCAGTAAAGACAGATCTTTTTTTTTAAAAAAAAATAAGCTGTTTGTAATTCTGTTGTTCTGGGATACAAAAAATCTCCTTCAGGAGGAGCAAAATAAAGGCCACTTGGATCAAATTTAGAATCTCCATTTGTAATGATTTCTGAGGATAAGGACATATTTAGAACACTACAAAGCGTATACTGATCCCAGTCATCAATGACCTTGCCACCATAATTACCTTCTCCAGTCTTACGGCAAAGACCATTACATGGCACCTCCTGAATAAAAGCAAGATGATCTGAACTGCAGCCTCACACTTCTCTGGACAGCCATATCGATATCGTTGTAAACTGGGAAGTTTAAAAGCTGTTATTTACTTCTGCTACTTCATGCTTGTATCGTTGATCACCTGAGCTTCAAGTACTTTAATAACCATCCATTAAGTCACCCAGCATTGCTTCTTTTGAAGAATAAGAGCACCAAAAATTTCTATAGTAATGGAGCTGGAACGCCGAGTACAGGTTTATGAAAAACTTTCTCAAAATTATCTCTACTACTTTGGCTATACATACTTACAGAACAAGTGCATGCTGTCATAGGGCCACAGATGTGCTTATAAATTTTATTTTAAGAAAATAAACATGTTTTGAGATTTGGAGAAGCTGGACTTCTCTTAGGTGCATAAAAGGAACAAATTATGAGTGACAAGAGATAAATTAGTTACAGGAAGTCAGGGCAAGAGTAGGTGATATGCTGAGAACCAGGATAAAGCAAATCGGTTGAATAAAGTACCAAGAAATCTGTTTACTATGTACAAGTTATTATCTTTCAGGAAAAAAAACTACTAGGCACTACATTTGTTCATAAGCTTTGGTCATACAAGGGGAGGATGTTCCTCTCAGACACCACACCCCCCACACCTTTCACACTGCCTGCTCTGCAAACAGGGAAGGAAACATCATCTGCCAAATTTATACAAATAGATCAAGGTTGTTATTACACTGCAACAGTCCAGGGTCTAGCGTTACCCTTATCATTTCGTACAGTATTTTACAGCACACAGCAACATTGCTAAAAGAGCTGAATCCACAGCTCCTGCCTAGAGAGAAAGGGTAAGATTCCAACAAATGGGGCAACTATATGGGACAAAAACCGCCCTACTTTGCATCACAGAACCTCCAAATTGTAATTTGAAATTTTTCCACGTTCATTACATACTGATGGTGGCACACTAACCACTTCAAATGCATTTGTGGTTAGCACTATTGCAAGTAGACCCTGTTTCCTAATTCACTGCCCCCACCAAACTCTTCCCATGGCAGCCCTCAGCCTGCATTGGTACATGCACTAGCAGCCCTACAAAGTGCAAGCAAGGAGCAGTGACCTCTGCGAGAGGTTGCCCTACCTCATAGTGGTTGAGGAAGATGTGCAGTTGATGACCAGGTTGGTCTCATTGAACGTGTATGCAATGTTCCAACTCAAGGGCCCAAAATGCCACCTCTCTTGCACCAGTGCATGGAAGAAACAGAGGTCGTACAGCGATGTCTTGAACTTGGCCTTAAAACCAAATGCAACACTGTTAATAACCCATGCCTGGTTTAAACGGTATCATTTTTTGCTCATATCCTGAACAGCACTGCTGTCTTTGAGTCACTCAAAATCCAGCACCTCTGCTCTGAGTCAGGGGTAGCTTTTCTCAACAAAGGCCTTCAGCAGGAAGTCATCAAATTACCATAAGCAGCAGTTCTAAATATTCTCTTAAACCAGTGTGAACCCTCAAAGCACTTTGATTTTTTAAAGCCATGTATCTATGTATATGTAATTAATACAACTACGTATGGGACCACGTACCTACAGATTTTACTTCAATTTTTTACACTATTATATTAGAAAACATTGTTCACACAATATTTCTGGGTTGTTTTTTTCCTCATTAGCAAGATAGATTTCAGGCCTTTACAGAACAACTTTTGTTTTGCAGTTGAGACCATTTAGCAAAGTATATGACCTCATTTAGAACAACTACATTAATTATAGAAAAATAATGTAAAATATGCTTGCAAACAGACATCTAATTATGAAAAGAGTTTAAGATTTTTATTTTTTTTTTGCAGTCTTACTTTATTTTTTTCGCAAACTAAAGAGCTGTATTATTAATACCTGAATCAGGAAGTATGCTAAGCTGGCTTTTCAGTTGCCTGTATGGATCAGACATGCCTTCAAAAATATTTATAAGAAGAAGATAATACTTACTTTTACCTCACGGACTCTTTCCAGCATTGGCACCCATAAACTTGCTAGATGGCAAGTTTGCAGAACTATCTATCTGTCTTCCTTCCCTTACCACCTTCCTGTCACGGCTATCAGGCCTTGGCCTTGACCGAGTACCACCAGATCCCTGCATACAGAAAGCATATTATAAGTAAGAATAATACTGCATAAATACACTAAATCTTCTGGTTGAGTGTTCACACCTATATGTAATTCACACCTATATGTCATTCCAGTTGACTAAAACCTCTTATCTATCTTCAAGTGAAAAGCTCCAACTACACATCCATTTAATCCAGAAGTGTAAAATTCTGACAGTTTAAAAATACTCCTGAAAACAGAGTGTTCTTTAAGGATGTAGACAGCCTACTATAATATGCAGGATACATTTACAGCTTAGTGGCTGAAGACTTGAAGTATGTCTGTCATTCTCAACAGCACAGAATTCTGACAGAATAATAGTCAGGAAATGCAATAAATACATCTTACCAGAAAAGAGCAACTTTCAAGTATTACAATGGTAGTCCTATGTAAGAACTGATTTAGGCTGTTAGCAATTTTTTGTTCTAAATGCCACAATGACAGTCAAAGCCAACAAAAATCCATATTTTAATTCAGAGGTGTAAACGCCACCCAAGATCCTAAGGTCCTATAGTACTACAGTGTTTTTTAATTAAGTAATATATTACACATAATGCTTATTAGGAAAAAAAGCCCACCAAAAACATTTTCAGATAAGATTCCTTACAATGAACATTTAAACCATTATGGTTTTGTTTCACTGTCCCATTTTTCATTTGAGATGATTACACAAACCAGTGAAATAGACCATGACATTATGAATATTATAAAAGATGCCAAAAATATTTAATATACAATTTCTTATAAGCAATAGACAAATCATTCATTCCTAGAAAAAAATCCACTTGCATTAATTAGTGGTTTATGTTAAAGAGAACCATGAGATCAATTTTAACATGTTTTGGGGCAGTTAAAAACAGGCCCTTGAGCTTATTTTGGCATTTCAACATCTACTTAAAGCTCCTTGCTTCGTTCAAACATATGCGCACATGCATGTGCACACATGCACACACAGAGAACCATCAACTAGATGAAAAAAGCTTGGAAAAATTAAAATACCTGCAGAAGTTAATCAAAGTTAAGAAGGGCTGTCATGGGGTCGACACCAGGAGAAAGTATAAATATCAGTGATGCACAAAAATGACTATTAGAAAATGCTTTTGACAAATTAAACAGAGGTGGCTCAATAAATGGACGGCCCAGGTTGTTAATGATAAATTCCTGTACCATCAGTATTATCTAAAAAACCCCCGAAAAACAGAATTAAAGTGTCCGATTTCTGTGTAAGCATTTAACACATATTACTCTAAACATTTTAATATAAATTTCAAGGACAGTGTTCCTGTGTATGAAGTTCAATACAAGTATAATCCCAAAGGAATCAATGATGTAGTAGCATGTGTAAATCTAGGCAAAAAGTAGGCTCTAAACTCAAATATGCTCTAAGAGAGTTGAAACTGGAAGTCCTATGCAAATGATGCTTAACCTCATTTCTGTCACCACATCTGGACAGACTGAAGTGCTGGTATAGGAAGCCCGATGGTTGTTTCTGCACTTACTCCAGCTGTATTACAGAGAGGATTTCAATTTTCAAGTGTCATAATGTAACACCTTTCAAAGGAGTCAAGATCTTGGCTTAGAAAACTGCTGTGTACAGTGTCTTGTGCACACTGGTGGTTAAACTTCCTACTGAAGCTAACTGGGCTCTGTACCAAAATGAGAGAAAAATCATAAAATGACAGCTTAACGCTTTGATCATGTAAACCCTTACAGATACAATTTTTTAAAATACCACCATTAATTCTGTCTCTGAGCGCACTCTACAATGTTTTCACAATAACCAGCTCTCCTTTAAAGATATGCATCAGTATTTGCAAATGTGATACTAACATTTAATGTCTGAACATGAAATTCAAGAAGTGCTGAAGGTGTCAAATAGCAATGTTAATTTCAACAACTTTGGTCACAATCAGTATATTATTTTTTAAAATAGTATATATAAAGTTGCTGCCATTTGTAATTAGTTGTTAACTTGCATTTTTGGCATTTCAATTAGAAAATTTGTAATTTTCTTACTGTATTAGCATAGGTACTTTCAGTTAGTAAATATACAGTGTGAGCGAGTACACAGAATGTGCCACAGGGGGAAAAAAGTTCCAGTAGTTTCGTTTCTCTTGGTTGTCCTGCTCATGAACTCACCTGTGTTTTTACTTACTTTAAAACCTCCCCTGCTTTACAGGTGCAATGTGTCACCCATTAGTTCAGTACCTTAAATTAGAGAACAGGAGCAAGGGATTGGCTACACTCACTGTGGGCTTTAGAGATGGAGCTGCTCTTGAAAGAGCTTGGTTTGGCTTCCCAGCTCCTGAGTGATTTCAAGGATATGTATGAATATGAGAACCGCTTAAAAACCTTCACAAACTGGCCCTTTAGAGAGAACTGCAAGTGCACTCCGGAGAATGTAAGTCTGAACAATGGATACTTTGACTATGCTTTTTTTTATATACTATGCCTGAATGTGAAGTCCTTGTTAAGTACATTCATGTTCAAGAAGAGCTGTGATCTTCCACTCAGCCTTAAGAAGATGAAAAGTTGAATGCTCCAACTTTCCTCCATTTCCTGCTTAGAAATACGGTAGCAGGATGACTGGCTTCTGCACATTCAGCTTGCTAGCCTAGCTACAGGATTGAATGTAGTTATTCTTCTTGTTTTTTGTTTTTTTTGGGTTTTTTTAGTTCTTGTCACTTAAAAGTTAATTTCTTGTATTATGTAGTCTTTCTGGTTGCAAATTTTTGTTCATAAAAAAGAAGGCTACATTAGAAGAATGAAATACACATCCAGCAGAAAGGATGAAGTAGCAGAATGATACCTACTTAAAATTCTGTAATTGAAATGATTTAAATTTTAGAAAAAAGTATGTCTCTGCAGGTTTTGACTTCAGCATTAAAAAAATCTAATTGACTTCTACTTTCGCACACACACAAAACTTCCAGGCTGGATCTCAGATGAGTCATATGCAAGAATTATCTGAGGTGTGAAGTCTGATAGCTGAAACAAACTTACTTAATTTTTAGTGTTCTGATTAGAGGTGATTCTAAAGTGACAGAAAAAACTTAGAAGTTAAATATTTAGCATTTTGTTCACATAATTTATATTTAAAGGCTCTCTATGTCCATGGTCTTATGCTATGTTTTTTCTCTGAAAATATTCTTTAAAGTCCTGGTTATGGCAGGATGTGGCATCTACCAGATGCTACCTGGTGGAACAAAGCAACTCGGGTAGCCTCCAGATACCATAACAATGCAGAAATCTGTTCACTACCTGAAGCCTATTCCTTTCTCCTTGATTAGTTGCTTTTTTACCTGCTTGCAGTTTTCGCACTTAAAATTTCTTTTTCGGCCTGATCTGTGTTGATAAAGGCATTATTTGCAAGCTCTCAGAAACTGTTTGCTGATGTGAACATGAGCAGTATGCTGGATGAGGCTCTAAGCTTCTAAACTGTTCCCTGCAGATGGCAAAGGCGGGCTTTGTCCACTGTCCCAGTGCAAATGAACCAGACGTGGCAAAATGCTTCTTTTGCTTGATAGAACTGGAGGGCTGGGAACCAAATGATGACCCATGGTAAGCACAGACTGAATAATGTTCTTGAAGTATTCCTCCAAACTTTTTTGACAGCATCCCCTTACTCATTATAAAATTATCAATTTCTTTCTAACAATTCACAAAACTGAAGCCTATTGAAAGTTTATCTTGCCAGTAACCTTCAAAAAGTTCATAATTTGCTAATTATACCCCACACAATTCTTCACAGTTGTTTCATTTTGCCTCCTAAGAGAATGATTTTGATTCAAAGTAGAAAATAGTTTCTCTCAACATTGTAAACTCAGTCTAAATCTTCCCTGGTATCATATTTTATCTCACAACTAGCTTTTATCTGAGGTCAGCTACCATCTATTTCAGACCTATCTGTTCAGATTTCTCCATCTCTTGAAATGTAATTTTCATGGTTTTAATACCTGTTCTTGTCCTGGGTTTATGTTGCAGGGAGGAACACTCCAAACGTCACAGCTGTGGCTTTTTATCCCTTACTAAGCCCTTTGATGACCTGACAATGGAGGAATACTACATGCTGGAGATGACAAGGCTGAGAACCTTTATTGTAAGTGTTGACTAAATCATCTTAATGTAAGATTCAAAGCTAGGATGTAAACAAGAACTTCCATCTTTAAGATTTTCAAGCATCAGCAAGTAGTGATTGTGTAAGGCTAGAACATCACTTACTATGAAGTAATGAATTACATGCATTATTAGCTAAGAAATCTGTGCCTGAACACATTCAGTGTAGTCTATTGTCCAGATTTGAAGGAAAACCTGTTTCCTTTAAAAATGTTTTCCCAGTAACTCATTACAGCAGAAAAAATGCCTTGGGTGCAATAATCCATCAGTCCAGGAAGCTCTACAATGAGCACCTCTATCCTTCTCAGGAAGGATGAACAACATGAAAAGACAATACTTGACCAGGTCATTGCTTTGCATGTCCAGTTTTACATGTAAATCAGTCTAATTAGGCTTCCAAACTTAAAAGCCCATTTCAAATGTTTTACCAGTTACTTACTCCAGTTTTTACTCTTACCCACTTCTGGGATTTCATGCATGCCATAGTGCTGACATACAAAAAAGCACATGACTCAGCTGCTTCAACTACTTGATTAAGATCAGCTGATCTTTGATAAATGACCCCTAATCCTATGGACAGTAAAAATCAAGTGAACCAAGTTCTCTGATGAGGCACAGTAAAGGTTCTGCATCTTACCTACTGGTGGGTTTGCACAAATAAGATCTTTGCCTTGCTGCTAATGAAAATACACCTGGTGACTGTCAAGGTTAAATAAATTTAAGTTCCCTATACAGCGGACTCAAATACATAAAAACAGGATGACATGCTGCAGTGGGAGCAGTCTGATATCTTAAGGTGGACTAAGAGGGAGATGATGTTATCTAACCTGAACAGCAAACAATTTAGAGCAGTGTTCCGAGGTATAAAAAGGGTTTCAGCCAAGTATTACTTTATTTCTATGTACAGCATAGAGAAAACTTGAAGCAGCAGCTTCAGGTGGGGACACTGCCCCCAACACTACTGTCAGCAATAGCTTGGGAGGTCTACACACTAGGGCTGATCCAGAGCATGCTGCCATATTGAAGCACTAATATCCTAATGGAACCTGACAAATGAGATCCTCTTCACACAGAGAAGAAAGTCAAACTTAAGTCTTCCTCCCTGATGTGATTTAAAATACAGCTCAACAGTAGGGTCACAATTTACTTTAAAAGTACACTAGACATATACCCCAAAGTGGTGACTGAACCAAGTCCTGCTGGCAAGGCTGGTGGAGGAGTCTCTGTTGCAGATGGGGGTATGGGTATGAAATACTGGCCAAACTGCTCTGCACCATTCAGACAGCAGTATTTTTTGCTATGGTCAGCAGACTTCTAAGCTAGAATTAGTGGCAGATCAGTGGGGTTTTTGAGGATCTAAGTTTTTAAGGTAGTTGAACTAGACAGCTAAATTACTCAGCTGAAAGTCTTAATTTTTTGCTTTGCTTTAAGTGCAAAACTGGCAGAAGCGTAATAAAATCTTTTGAAGAAGAAGTCACCGCAACTAGGCAGCGTCTTGTGGATCACTTTGTCTCCAAGCATCAGTATACACCACCACCACCAGTGCCTCTCCATGCTGGTCCACCTACCCAGCCTTCCAAAAGCTCATACTGCCAGTCAAAAAAAATCCAGAAGTGAAGCATGAAGTCTAACTCCAAAAGTTTATCTTCTTTATATGGTATAAACACTTATACAGGGTGTTTCAAAAAGATGGACCCAATTTCAATTGAAAGTCTATTTCAAATGGGTCCATCTTTTTGAAACACCCTGTATTTTTATCTGAGCGCTAATATAAAGATGAATAGTTGTGTGAGGAAGTGTAGAGTTCTTTCGCAGCGTCTCTGGAACAGAGGCCATAACTGTTTAGACTAACTCCTATTTTCATAATGTGCTTTGTCATTATGTCTAGGTGTGGACCAACAGTAGTCCCACGAACCTATGGATACATGAAAAATGTCTAAGCAAATACTTATATTCTGGCTTTTAGTAGGTTGAATTTTTTGAAATAAAGATTCACAACTGTGAGCACCTATTGTGGTCTATGTCACATTCAAGCCTTACAGCTAGACAAACTCGGAACAGTTCTGCTTCAAAACACCTTCCATAGAACAAAACATATCTGCTACCTTTAAGCACACCTACTCTACCTATGCTCCTGCTTACCATGAAATCATCTTCTTAGATCAGACAGAATTTACCACAAACAGTGACATCCATTAAAAATGTTACACAAGCAAAGATAGCAGGTGTACTGAGAAAGGGAATTCAGGTTTATAAGAGTCTCAAGCACTAAGAGCTCTGGCGTCTTTGTGTACACTGAAACTTAAAGCTAAAGGCCTAGCCTTCTATTTTTATGCAATTTCAAACTTCCTGGGTGTTTGCTTTTTTAAAATCTCATTTAATTCCTTTTTCTTTTATGACAGAAGGTTGTACAATGGCTGTAGACAGCACAGTTAAAATGCATACTTGCAAATACTTCTGGTTTCTAAGATGGACAGACCTTTTTGAATGAGGTGAAAGTTTTATACATACTTTGTCAAGTCTCGGGCAGTGAATGGTAAGCATCCTTTGGAACTTCAGCTTTTCTTGCCTCTGCAGATAAATCCTCAGGCTGGGGATCCTAAAAACATATGTATTTCAACATTCTTTAAATCACTTGTGCATTATCTATAGTGAGAATAAATTATCTTTTAACTTGACACATTAATCCATGATATATTTTTTCTTACTCTACAGAAATAAGGTTGGTATGTTTAAATACTTTTTAGAACACCCACAACACTAAGTATATGCTTAATTAAGAAGCTTCTCTTACAGCAGAGAAGTTATAGTAATTTTAAGTGTTTAAAAGGTAACGCAAAGTTCTTCCCTAGGAAATGGAGAAGGAATGAGCTGGAAGAAACCTGAAAATGCACTTTACTTCCCTCTTTCTGTTAGAACTAAGTTAGTATTGGTCTTCAGTATTGCAATGATAACCATATAATCAATGACAATCACATTACAGTATTACATAACTATGCATTGGGTTGTATCTGAATGCAAGAAGTAAGTGCAGGCAAACAAGAACTGGACAATTAAGTCAAACAATGCATCACAGAATTTAGCTTGTAAATGGCCTATGAATAATCCAGCTGTTATGTTGTTATTGCAGTTACCAGACTGGGAACAGCAGTGGTTGTGTGGCATGTTAACTTTTTAGACTGAAAGTCCAGTGCCAGCTAGGTATGCCTTTTTGGAAACTGGCATTACAGCTCTGCTGCTGAGCCTCTTTGGCTTGCCTCCAGAGGGCCGGGCACAGAGGTATGCACAAACCTGCACAAACTGTATTCTGAGCAACTTTGATTTTGCAAATCGAATCACACCAGAGCTCATGATCTGCTAAGGATCTGGAGCCTGGGTCCCTCCTCCTGCAGCTTATAGGCACTTAATGCAGCATTCTGGATTCCAATCTGAAACTATGTTGATATACAGGGGAAAAATGGGTACTTGAGAATGACATCTATAACAGCTGTTGAAGAGTTTGGCTAAAAATTTGCAATCTCTGTAGAACTGAGTGAATTAGGAAACACTGAGTTGCACTGAAGGCTCTATTAGTTGTGCCACTGTGCAGAAAACGGTTCACTTCTCCGTGAGAAGAGATGCATTAATATGGCTGAGGAGAACTGAGTTTCAGTCCCTACTCAAAGATATACAATAAAACTTTAGATACAATACATGGAATCCTTGAATTGGAGACTTGAAGTCAGATCTACTTTTGGAAGCAACCTTATCTACAACAGTAGGAGGGGGAGAAGTGCTTCTCAAACTCCTTTGAAAAGCATTCATAAGCTATATTCAGTGTATGGCTGCTGATGACAAAGTGGCTCAAACCACACTAATTTTTGTGCCTTCTTCTCTTTAACACACATGCATGAAACAGCCCTTTATTTAAATTTGTGTATCACTAACAAATCAGGAAAAAGAGCTGGTTGCATATTACTAGTGATGAAAAAATAATACAACTATCATAAAAAGAAATCTTCCCCAAGACTCCTTAACTAGCATTTTTGAAAATTCCAGTGCGTTCACATTCAATGAAATTAGTATTAAAGCTAGATAGGTAAAGAAAATGTTTTCACATAACAAGTGAAAGGCATCACAACTCTTCTACATCAGGACAGTGACAGATAATGACACTCCCTCTGATCATGCACTTGAGGTTCAGTAACTGAACCTGGCTTCAGTGTTACATTTATTAGATTCTCTATCAGTTAAATGACTACCTGATTCTATAGATCTCATTTTCATGAATGCCACTTAAATGAAAGAGTTCCTATTTATTTCAGTATGGCTGCACACATAGCTATCACACACATCTTGAATCTTTACTTCTGAAAGTCAGCACTTTTCACTGATGCTAGGCATTGCTTAAAAAGCTATAATCTCCAAGTACATAACAAAGTAGTCCCCTCCCTTCAATCTCTTTTTCAAAGGCCGCTTGTCTTCCAAATGACTATTTCCCAAAGAAGAACTAAAGCCCTCAACCTGCAGTATCTGTCTGCAAATGCCCAAGGAAAGCTTTATCTCTGCTGTTCGCCTGTTTCCTGCAATCTGGACAACCAAAGCAGCTGCAGCTGCTTAGTTTCTTTAATGTCTCTCATTGTACATTTATGAGCATCTCCAACCAAAAATCCAACCTTTTCATCTCTACGTACTTTAAACCCGTTTGTTAAATAGAAAGGATTTCTAAATCCTTGACATTCACAATGAATAAGACACAAATCTCTTTGAAATGGGTGCAAGTCATCCTCGGTCAATTGACTGAATATTGCTGATAAATTTTCATCATTTAATTTAAAAGTGAGAAAAGTGGTTCAATGGACTAGCATGAATGGGCAATATTATCTGAACAGTGGAAGTGGTCACGGTTAGACACAGCACAAGTGGGAAAGAAGGATAACTTCTTAAAATCATTTGTTCAGGAGCTATGTGTACGATGAGCACTTCGCCTATCAAGAATCAGAAGGGGGAAGAGTATGATAAAATAAAAAACCTAGTTAATAGTAAGATTAAAAAATAAGTAAGTGCTCAAATGTGGAGTAAAATTCATCTAAAGAGCTTAGGTTTTAAGGAAACAGTGATGAAGTTAGACAAAGTCATTATCAGAACTGAGAACAGAATATAGGTCTTCTGCATCCCATTCTAGTTTCTCTACATGGCAGTAATTGTGTTTTTAAATTTATCAAGGAAAGCAGCATGCTACATAATAGCATGAAAAGGCATCCTCAAAGCATGGTAAACAAATATTATAGACTGACAAGAGACAGTCGTTGACTTAAGTTTAACAAATTTCACTATCACCCTACTGCTCCAGGTTTTGTTGCCTTTTTTCCATCCAAATTTGATTCCAATGATGACTATTCAGAACCCATCTGATAAACTGGCACTACTACCACACACCATTTGCTTAAATATTTACATTCATATATATAAGAACATACCATGTAAAGTGACAGCACTTCCCTTCCCCTGAATAAATATTTTCAATGTGCTAATTAGCTAATGAATGCAAGCAATCAGGAATATTAACATACCAGGCCATCATATACCAATTTCCATCCATCCTTCAGTCACGTAAAATCCTTACAAATGTTTGTGAAGCACAGCAAATTGTCTAGTCCACAAATTTCATCACATGATTCTGGAGGAAGCCAGGTACGTGGATTAGAAGAGGGGTTGTCCAAAGGCATGCCTCCAGTCAACAGAAATTTCCACTCATTCTCATTAATCTGCAATGAAAAACACTGCTCTCAGGACTAAATAAAAACTAATTGTTTTAGTACATTATGTCGGAAATCAATACATTTATCTGAATTCTTGCATTAGTTGAAAATGCTTCCATTCAACTACTAAAAGCTTAATTCCAAAGTGTTCAGAGTCTGGTTTTCAGTTAAACATTAATTTAAGGAATAAAAAACCTAAGATATAAGCCAATTTGAAGATTCATCTGCATTCCTAACTTGAGGAATGAACAATAACTGATTGGCTTTTCAGAGCCATTCTTCAAATCCAAAATGTTGAAGGAAAAAAATACTGGAAATGTTTCAGGGAACCATGCATTTTGCAACCTTTTCCCATAATGAAAGTCTAAATATGAAAAAGAACTATCAGCCTATTACATGTCTCATTCCTTTCTTAACACTCCTTTATCTCAAAGTTTCTTTGATGGCTTGAAGTAAAGTCCCTGTGAACTAGACACCAGCTGGAAGAGGGAGGGACACCCTAAGTATAAAACAATGATCAAACTGAATGTAAAAAATGGTTAATAATTACTGCCTTGCACTCTAAAGCCAAGAGCCCCAGTCACAAGACTTCATTCTTTCTCACCAGTTGTGTGAAAAAGTTTCTTGCCTCTTTCTTGAAAGCTTACAAAGTCACTACATGAAATAAAATATAAAATATAAAAATCAAAGCAAGTGGACCATTTTTATCTAACTGATACTTTGCAATTTCACACACAACTTGAGGTAGCAATTACTAAATAGAAATAGTGAAATATGTTGCACTTGTAATACATTGTACCATTTTGTTTCCATGAATAAATCGTTTTGCAGAGAAGTATCTCACATGTATATGTACAAAAAAATATTTCAAAATACAACGCCTGAGACAGTACACTTTGGAGAAATGACAGTAACATTTCTGGAGTAACTATGAATACAGCACCAATTATAAACAGCGAACTATCACCCTCACCTTGTTTGTAAAACTTCTGATTGCTCCGAGTTATCTATAGACATGATCAAAAGTTTAACAAATCACACGAGTGAATACTGGTACGTTGGCTCAATGTTGGCTAGATAAGCAATAGAAAAAAACAAGACTGACAAATGGATAGTAATAGGACAACAGCCCATACGAGTAGCATCAATCTTCTTTTCTGTCACTTCAGCTTGCTTTTCAGAAATCCCATTAGCCACAACTTTGGAAGAAGACAGTATCTTAATAGCAGTTTTATCCTACAAAATATTTCCTTCTGAGGCAGGAAGAACTTCTAAAATATTGTCTTCTATTTCTTTTAGCTGCCTAAAATAACATACAATATTTTTCACCTATGAAAATCCAGCCGTTTCATGATAGTTTCTATAAAATAAGACAATGTGTAGATTCTGTTCATGGTACGCAACTTACATAACAAAACCTTTTTATTAAACATTCCCTTAAATTTCTGAAAAATTTAGACACTTTCAGGCTAAAAACAGACAGCAAAGGGAGGAAGTGACATCCACTTTGAATATTGAACATTTCATGCTTTGACCCATGGAGAAAAATGCCATATACAATCAGTGCAAATCTAGCACACAATGAAAACATTTCTAAAACACAATTACTAATATCTAATCAAAATTTGTGAGGACAGGAAATCATATGCCAACATCACGGAATTATTAAATTCCTGACAGTATAAAAGAATGACAGTATTGCAAGGTGAAGTATTAGACTTGAGAAATGTCAATACTTTGAACATTTTCCCAGTCTTCCAGCAGTGTAAAACGCCACAATGTTGGCAGGAGAGGAGGAATAAACAAATGCCAGAAATTCTTCCCTGGTTTTAGTCAAGGAATCATTTAAAAATTAAAACAGAGTTGCACATTCATTTTCAAAATTCTCACCTTAACAGATGTTTCTGGAAGATAATGTGAATTTCTCAGCTTAGTTGTAACATAAAAGCAGAATTCAGGAGCACACTCGATAGTGGAGTCTCCAAGGTAAATGTATATACTCCCTGACTGCTTAAATGTCTATTTGAGCAAAAGTGGCTCTAGGACAGGATCAAGTTCCTCTCCAATATTCTCCAGTAGCACTTCAAAATAACAAATGCCAAGAAAGTCCTACTAATTCTAATATTACTGATTAACCGTTCTTTAAAATACATATGTATGTACTTACAGTATGTGAAGAATAAAAATATTAAGCAGTATCTAGAGATAAGGTTAACGTTTCTTAAGAGTATTAAGCTGATTAAAAAAATTAAAAGAATCAAAGAAATGTACCTTAAAAGGGGAAATAAATTAAATGTCACATGCCACAGAAATAATCTTGCATAACTAAGTCTGCTTGAATTTTCACTGTAAACATATGAGATTGACAAAAATCAAGAAAGAAATAATGGAGAGTAACCAATCCATTTCTTTACTTGCAGTCCAATTAGCCATTGAAAATATAGCTGGAGTTCTAACTATGTATTTCATTAATTTATTTCTATTTTAGGATAGTAAGACTACTTCTAATACAGATACTACAGAGAATACAAGAATCATTAACGATCGCAGCCTAGCCATCTGGTACTGATACTCTTGAAAAGCCAAATAAAACCAACATTGCTTTTTAGCAATAAAATTAATGTATCGTGAAAATAAAGAAATGGCAAATCTCATAGAACAACTAAAAGATACAAATTAAACTGAGTATTATATTGTGCTAAGAAGTATCTTATGACCTGGGGTGCGGACTTCAATTAGTATAGCACTAATTTGGTTCAAGATGAGAAAAAACTTCTCCGTTTTCCGTAACTATGAGAACATTTGATACTCACTGCAGTTTCACTTTTTAGCTAATTATGCCCCCTCCAGGTTCTTCTGTAATTTACACTTTCATTAGTCATTAACCTGCCTGGAGTGCCAAACTGAATGCAATTTTCTGGTGCTGTAACAAATTAAGGGTTGTTGAGTTTGATAATATGCAAAATATTGGCTTTTTCCATGTTCTTTATCCATTTGTCCGCTTGACTATGAGGATCTATCCTCAGAGGCCATCTTCTTGCATTACTGGAGGGAAAAATACAAACTTTCAAAATTGAAATATAAGCTCTCCAAACGTTTACCTCAAGGTACGTCTTAAGGCAATTTATTCCTTTTTATCATTAAAAGAAAAGTGCATCAGTATGAAATCATAGTAGGTACATACTCAGGTATAGCCCTTGATGAATTTAACAGGAGATAGGTGCATCTTAAAAGTTCTTTGTTTACAAAAAAATATTTTTCCTCTTTCAAGGTAAGTACTTGGAATAAGACTTCCTACTTCGTAGAAAGTTTAATCACATTTAATTTTATAAGTCTTTTAAAATAAAAAGATCACTAAGTGTTGAAACTTTGAACAGCTTTAATCCAGTCATATGTATAAATTAGAAACATAAATAAGCGGACAGTAGTGAGAATTCCAAAATAAATATAGTCCTAAGAATCTGGATCAAGAGGCCAGTCAGATCCCAGTTGGTTAGGAGATATAGTCTGCTGTTGGAAGAAAGAAACCTGCAATACCTTTTTTTCCAGATTCAGCATAAAAAGAAATATTTCAGACTATTTATACAGCCTCTATCATTATTAGAAGTTAGCTTCTACACAATGACACTGGCAAATTATTTATTTTTTTTAATTGAACCTCTCTTGAAAAATTGTGCTTCACAAATAAAACTGGTAAACATGTATTCTTACTGTCCTTAAAAATGCTAAAATGAAATGTATGCAGTTAAATAAAGGACAATTTCATTTTTGTCTGGTTTTCAAATACACCTTTTCTTAGAAAGAGTCATGTTTTATAAAAGGTTTCAATAAATTGTCAGCAGAAAGTGATAAGCCTTGAATCAGAAAAAGGTACAGATCAAGTAGTTGTAGATCCAGTGTAAGTTCTAAGAGATAATGCTCAGACAAACTCAGTTCAATGTAATTTAAGTTCTTATGGGCTTATTAGTTTCAAAATTGCTGCCAGACAAAACCGGGTAACAAACACATAAGCCTTGATCTTTCAAGAGAGTAATTTTAAACTAGGCAAAGTCCAGTTTAAGAGAGAAAAATCCTTTCTATTCTCTATTACAATCTCTATTCCACAAACTCTTTATTAAGGACTACGTGTAGTTGTAAGGCAAATTTATACATGTTTACCTTTAAACATAACACACAATAACATGCATGTAACAATCCAAGGGCTCGGCTACCTGTGACACAGGCGCAGTTCCATGAAGCACAGCTGTCTGACTCTGGATTATCATTACTGAAAATGTGTTTCTTTTTAAGCTGTGAGAGACTAGATAAGCAAAACTATGTAAGATATAAAAAGTGAAAACAAAGCTGAAAGGGAAGTTGGTTGCTTGGGAATAGTAATTCATGAGAAGTTACAGACCTTCGGAAAGAAGAAAAAAAGCAGAGACTGGGTTTTATTTTTTTGGCAACTGATGTCAAATCTGGCAGCTCAGCAAGATCAAGAACCAGTCCTTGCCAAGACAGAACAGAGGTCAACATTTCCCAACCTCAGAGCCAGCCTTCTACTGGCACAAACTTGTAAAGTATTCTTGATGCAGTTATGAGCAAAATGATGTTTAGCTTAGCAGTGTTAGTCCTAACTACCATTTATGTGTTTTAGTGAAAAAATAATTCTGTACTTGGAGATCATGACTCATCCTGCTTGCAGAATCTCTGCACGTTAAAATGTGCCCAAATAAACGTGGTCCTTAGAAGATCGAGGCATATAGCCCTTAGATATATGGAGGTAAGGAGCACAAGCACCTTAGATTTTTTGAAAATGGAGATTGTTGAAGCAAGATAACAGAAGTTGAGGAGTGAGTGTTTTGGAACAGAAATGTGCCACATGTCGCAGTAGCCCGAGATTACACACAGGATGTTACAGAGGTTTCTTCTGTGTTATGGATCACAAATTGGACTTGGCAGTGACCATTCACCAGCAGAGGACGGCTGTCTTCCCTCTTGTACAAGTGGGGAGGGTTTCTTAGAAAAACAGGTCATCTGGAGAAGAGGACTCTGTCAGTCTACCCATGAAGAAACCAAGCTTTCACAGGTAAAATGCACTCAAGATATGCAGGAAATGCACTTGTAATCCACTAGGACAGCACAACAGCTAAACAGACATAAAGAGAAAATTGAAGTGTGGGTTTTGTAAAGTTACAAGTATTTTGAATAATTTTATAAACACAGGTAAGGATGAATCTGGTAGTGCAGTAGGTCTAGAGAAGCAGAAGATCTGAAGCCTGAACATCTGTCAGATAAGGCAGTAGTGTCAGCAGTGTTAGAAGACAATCTCGCCGTAAATAACAGCGTTCACTAAGGGATCCAAAGTGTACTGAAAGAACTGCTGAGCTCCGGAATTGCTAGATGATTCAGTTGCTTATGGGAACACAAAGGAAGACCCAAGGGATATTTACCCAGGTGATTTTAAAACATACAAGGTGGTTCAGCAACTGCGAACTGTAAACTGAATGCAGTAAACTTCCACATTAAGCAGATTCTAAACCAGACAATATTTATGTAATTTGCTCATAGTAATTTTGATTGATCTTATTTTAAAACAGGAATTTAAGATTTGAAAAAACCTCAGCCAAAACCTACTTTATGTATTTCTTCCCCTATTTACTTCAAAGTTTCATTCACATATTATTGTCATCATATCTCATTTCAGACCTACTGTGTAACAGACATGAAATACCTAAGACTGAATAAATAAAGAATGGTTCTCTAATAACAACCAAATATGCATAGCTTTCACCAATGATGAAATTCTTCTTTACTGATGGGAATGCATAAGCAGTCACCGCATATAGTTTGCAAATTATCCTTGAAGAGACCTGTAATTGTGCTTTAAAAAAAACAACAAAAAGTTGTTGTTATAAAAAGCTTGAATTGCATTTTATATCATTCCTGGGGTCCTAATATAAACTATCCATAAACTCATAACTGCAGGCACAATACATATCATCAATTTGAGGTAGATTCTATTTCACATTTCAGAATTACAAGCTATCATTATTTAGTTCTAAAATGCTAATCATCTTTCCATTAGTTCAAAGAGAATTTTTATCAAAGCTTTATAAAAAGTGAAGTGTTAGGATGTACTGTAGAAGTGTTGAATTCATTAACATTTGTCAACTGCTTAGCCTGAGTGATTGAATTATTAATACAGTAATTACTTTTAAAAGTTACATATACATTCATAATCACAACATATATCCTCTAATTTCAGTAAGTGGTTTTGCTTCCAGAAGTATAATCAATGCCAATTTTTAAACTCAAATGAAAGTATGTTGAGGTTCTTTAGCTAGTGCATGATTTTTCTTGTATCTGTTCCATTTTGCACAGTCACCTATCCAGTCACCAAAGCTGAAGTATTATCCGCACAGTCACACTTCCAAAAGTTAGCCCTATACTATGCAATTTCAGTTATGTGTGAAAACCTAACATTCACTCTCCGGTAAAAGAAGTATCCATTCACCAATGCAACACGACATTAGACTCCTCAAACAGTGAGAAGTATTTTCATGTAAACCAGCAAAAATTAAAGATTGCTATTAGCAAGTTTCTGCAGTAGCATACTGTAAAGAAGCAGCATAAATGTTAGGTACATGTTATCACAGGTATACACATTATCATTGGCACCCATTAACGAGGCTATGGAAAAAAATTATAAAAATTATTTTTTCATTATACAGGAAAGAGAATTGACAGCTGTGAAGCACGTGGGTAGCACTCACAAACAGAAAACCAGTTAAAGCAATGTTGTTCCACAGTCAATTCAGCTGTACTAAGGACAAAATCTAAAAGCTGGAAGTCAGTAGCAATGCACTAGCTAGCAGCAATGCACTAGCAAGCATACTGGACAGAACTGGGAGCTGCTTCGTTTACAGTCACAACAAACACAAGCCCAAATAAAAATCACAGCTGCATATATGGCAGGTCACACTGCTTAGTGTGTTCCTATAAGCACCCAGCTCTGTATTTAACAAAACTGTCAGAGCTGTACATATCTCACTCAGCAGCAGGCACGTTAATCTAAAGCTAATCACTAGTGAGCTGTAGATGTTTCTAGATGTTAAAACATTAACGTGGTCAGTTCCCATGCTATTCGTTGTCATACAAATCGCTGATGTTTGCACTGATTGTGACATTGATATATACCAGATGAACTCTGCCCAAACGTAATTCTAGTGACTGATGTGAGACGTAGGTGTGCATGTGTTAGAATACCACAAGAATCATCTCAAAAGTGAAACACGGTAATACTAGATCTAGAGTTTGTGAGTTCCAACTGTCAAGCTTTTAACTATAAATAGTATTTAGTAAATTCCAGCACTCCAAAGATGTAATCAAGCCTTTGCTATGAAGTGAAATTTCAATACTTTTTTTGAAGTTCTTTGAGGACTGGATGCAAAGAAGACTTTGTGGTGCCCCACTCCTAATGCCTACTAAAGATGTATTCTATTCCAGCCTCACTCCAAAAGAACTAAGCCCAGCAATGTCACCAGCTCTGCAAACACTAGCAAACAGGATTGTGAGTAAATATACCGCCAGAGCCTTGTGAGCCAGCTCTGCTCCTTCCCCAGCCCACACGGGAACTCCTGGCTCCAAGACCCCAGCCTGTGGGCCTCACAGGCAGTCCAGGACAGCATCTCAGACACTGCTACCTTGGGACACTACATCAACCCCAGACAATTTACTGCAGCTTCCTAAGAGGCACCAGGCACATCTGATTTCTCCTGAACATCACAGTTACCAGCACAGCGACACTGAACTGGCTATGCTCAGCTGCTTGCAAACCAGGTGCTGTGAGCCACCAGCAGTGTCCAGATACAGCTGCCAGAACGGAAGCCAGTGGGACCAGCACTAGACTGTATTGCTGAAATAGCCCGTGGAAGCAGCGTATCACCTGCTGTGGTGTAATTTCCCTTTGAACTGCACGGGTGTGATGCACGGGGCTGCTAGACCAAAAGGATGCTTCCTGCAATGGCAGAGAAGATTCTGGACTCGGAAAAAATGGCAGTAATTTAAGATACATTTCTCTAAGATGGGCATGCATTTAATTACCTTTCTGTACAGATGTGTCTATAAAAGTCCAGTTTTAGAAAGGCTTACCACATTTCTTCCATCTTGATCCAACACTGGTTTTGTACTCTGAAGAAGGGGGGTACAACCACGTAGGTACTAAGTCATCTCCATGTCTGGGTCAAAAGTAGATTCTGTGATCATTATGATATAAATAATTAGTTTTCAAAACTGTCAGAGCCTGGGCTTGAGCTCAAGCCCTCTGTTGGGTGCCAGTAGATGTGTCACAGTTTAAGGTTAGGCTGGCTATTAACTGGGTAACAGATGCTCTTTATTAACCCTTTCCCTTCCCAAAAGGGGAGAGAGAAAAGGGAAAGAGACTTAGGAGCTGGGAAGAAGATACTGTTAAAACCAGCCATTCTTAAAAGGATCAGTTTCCTTCCTTCCAGTGCTCTGTCACTCTCACAGTAAAGAAGTTTTTCCTGATATTCACATGGAACCTCCTATGCTCCTGTTTGTATCCATTGCCCCTTGTCCTATCATCAGTTATCACTGAAAAAAGCTTTGCTCCATCGTCCTGACACTCACCCTTTACATATTTGTAAACATGGATGAGGTCACCCCTCAGTCTCCTTTTCACCAAGCTAAAGAGACCCAGCTCCCTCAGCCTTTCCTCATAAGGGAGATGTTCCACTCATAACATGTTTTGCATGTTGATTGCTTCACTTTAATCGGCCTCTGGGTGTTTTTGTTTTGCATTGATTTCAGCTTTTCAACTTCCATTTTTACTGCTGCCATGTGTGTGACTCCAAAGACTTGATATTGATGATGGCAACACAGGGGGGGCTAGGGACAATCCTGCTTTGTCCACCAGTGTGGATGACTAGTGTCATTCTGAAGAACAGAAGTTACAGTTCTGACAGCTAGACTGAGGCTCTTGTTTGTTTTTTTCCTCCCTTTGTTTGAAACTTTTGGCCAATTTTTATAATTAGCAAAAAAAAAAAGAGCAGTTTTAACCATACACAGCCTGCACTCAGAGCTGTGGTTGCTCCAGCCTGAGCTGACCTTTGAGTGTCGGATGAGCACTTGTGTGGTGTGATCCAGCCTGGAGAAGCACCAAGGACCTTCTGGAAGGAAGCAGGTGTAGCCAGATGTGTACGCTGCTTGCACCACGCCTGAGTACAGGACAGCCTGCATAACGCTCTCCCTACAGTTCTGGTTAATCCATAGGTCTGAGATCTGCTCCCTAGATGGTACTGTACTGTCTCCGCAGTGCTGGCAGTCAGTCGATAGCATCTCATGCTTTGTTAAGAGTAACTGTAAAATTCCATTTCAAGACACAGAATTTTGCTTTCATTATTCTAATTAAAAAAAAAAAAAGGCAATCTTATTTGGGTGATCTTACATCATACTGAATTTTGAAGACAAATCACATCATTGCAATGCCACCTCTGATTCAGAGGTAAGAATAATGCCAGGAAAGAAAGCATACTTGCTCTGTTTTGTTGTGATTCCAGTCCAAACCAGGACACTGGACTGTAAGACACAAATGTCCATTCAGGATAGATTTTTATAATACAGAGCTGTGTACTCAGGCTAATACAAAACTAATACAGTGCCTGATCTGTATAATGACACCAGTTTATTTAGAGTTTACATTAACCCTCAAGTCCCCTAAAATTTGCAATCAGCTACTCATATGCTATTTCAGTGAGTGCATTTTTACGTTGCCTATTTAAAGCAAATAAAATCATTATGGTATATTTAATTTTCAAAACACAAAAAACAAACACTTTGATATCTCAGTTGGATTCTTACTTACAGTAACATTATATAGCAGCCTGGAACAGGGAAAGATACATTTACAATACCCCAACACCACTTCAAGTGCCAAAATAATTCAAGGGCTTTAATATAATTGAGAGTATGATGCTAAAGATTAGATAAATCTTAAAAAATTCCTAATGCAAAGCAATCCAATCCATCAGAACAACTGAAAACTACACTGCTTAGCTATAGCCTTTGCTAAATCTTTTGTAGTTTGTTTTTCCAGTTTCTGGGGCACCTTCAGGGGCACCTCCAAGATGTAGGTGTAGTGCACTAAATAGGGTTCTAGAAATAAAATAATAGGAAAAAAAATGTACTGTTTTTTATGCTATTTTTCCAGCTGCTGTAACTTTTACCAGAACTTGCAAAAATTAGTTTTGTCTCTGTACCCTATGATGGTACAGTTTACTTACTGTGGTTTACAAATGTGTAGTAATGTATGAAGTTACTAGAAGTTCAGAATAAAGAACAGCTTACTTTCCACTTTCTAAATCTAAATCCTCCTGTAATTTATTGTTAATTACACTTTCACAGAAGATTAATTTTAAAATTTAAACTAAAATATTCATACAGGACCAATATATTTCACCAAAAGAAATGAATCCTATTCTAATTATGCCTATTAGAAGGTAAAAAATACAATTCTGGAGTAATCTATTCTCAGGACTAATTAAAATAGCTCAACTATATAAATTCTTGCTAATACAGTACATTTAGTAACTTGCATTTTTACCTGTAGCATCTGTCTGCGAGTGCAGTAATAACCAGCCTAGGGTTATTGCCAAGATATTCATATCCGTACCACAGTCCAGCATTGATCGTCTTTATAGATGCCATTCATAAGAAACAAGGCATTAATTTTATAGATTAAATAAATATTTTTTTAAACCCACAACTCCACACTATTTCTCAAGTTTCTTAACACGCTCAGTGCTGTTGGAAACAACTTCATGGCAGAGTACTGATTACTCTGAGACACTAGTTTCAATGTGACTCAAAAAATAATTGCCAATTAATAAATGCAAAAGTATTGACACAAAAAGACCATTTTTTACATTAACTGTTACCTAAAAAAAGATCCTACTAACCATATTGCATAGTAAACATGTCTTGTGCAGCTACTTAGAAACCAAGTAAGACTTTCTAAAAGGTAAACTGAAGTAATCATGACCAATAGCTGTAGTTGTGGTCAACCTGATCACTGATATAGCAACATGTGACCCCTACATACACATTTTTTTAAATTTCACATGCAATGTCTTTTGTATTATGGGAAATCTTGTCCTGATGAGTGTAAAATACTGTACCCTACCACTATCCACTATCAACATTATTATTTTTCAATAAATGCAATGCACAAATAAAACAATACTGACCAGTCAGATTAAAACCTGTAACTGAAAATCATCATCTCTACAGCATTCTCTATCCTGCAGAATCAGAAAACCAAAATACAGTCCGAGTGAACAAATTTTGCCTGTAACATCCCCTACAAATTCAGCAAATGTACTGACTCAACAGCAATGAAAAAAGTAATTTTAATCAGAAACTGTATCTGGTGACTGGCCATTCTAGTTAGCAATCCATAAAATGATTGGTTATAGGTATTCTCTTATCAGAAATTCTCGTACTGTAACCATTCTGTGTCAGCAAGCTAGCAGAAATTGAAAAACTGAACAGAAATTAACCTTCTGAAAGGATTGAGAGGTATCACTTATGGCACAACCTAAGTTGACTTAACCATCCAAAGTCACTCTCACCTTTGGCTTTTTTGCTTACTAGAGATGCAGAAACATCCCTCGCATGAACATCAAGCCCAACACATGCTCCTAGAATCACTCGATTCTGATTAGATGGCTTTCCTCACAAAAAGGTGATTATGTCCTGAATCTGTCTATTATTCTGCTCCAGAAAATTTTTTAGTGTCTGCAAAAAATATAAAAGTTTAAAATGTTGCATGTCCAATTTAAGGCAGCATCTGATGGCAATTCTGGAACACTTTCAAAATACAACATGAGACCATTAAGCCTTAGTGATAAACAGAAGAAAGGTTCTACAAAACAAATACCCTGCTCTTAATTCAATGCCTTGAGTAACTTTATTAGCTAATAGATTATAAATTCTGTACCAGTCAGACATATAGATTAATTATTTGCCAGGGGTGAGGATGGTATGTGTCTTCTGATGCTAGTCCTAGCTCATCTTCATAAAAAGCACTAAACATTAATGAAGGAAAGTTAGACTTCTGAACCAGAGACAAACTGACAAAAGCTATGCTAGTCCGTAACACCTGAACACACCACTGGGCTGCTTTCACACGAACAGGTAATCTACACGTTGAGCTAAATAGAACACACTGACACCACACACAAGCATTGGTGCCTGTATCCTAAAGGAAATACTAACTTCAGTCTTCAATGATCACATTTCAGGTAGATATTTAAAGTAGATGCTCAAGAGATGAACTATTACATTGAGCACCTATTCATCCAAAAGGGTTATTACCAAGGTCTGATTTACTACTGCATTATACCAACTTGATATAAATTTAAATTAAAATATTCTTATCATTTGGCCATTTCTAACAGACATCTGTACTTGCATTGTCCAGAAAGCCTGAGATACACAACTGTTTGTCCAGGCTGCTCTTTTACCCCATTAACACATGGAGTTTTTGGATCAGCATTAAATGCATCCCCAGTGACCTAGACAGGAAAAAGAACACTGTAGCTACATGTGAAAACAGGTAATGTTCAGCTCTAGAGTTAATTTAGATTAGGTTATATTACTGAGAATTAAAAAAAACAAACAACCCCCAACCCCAAACCTCAAAAAACCCCAATCATGGTCTAGATTCAGCCTCAAATTCAACTCTAATACCAACATCTTGCAAACAAATGTCTCAAAGCTCAGAAAAACCCAAACGCCATATGAACCATGTGATCACACAAAATTTCTGAGAACTGATTTCACAACACATTCTAAAATTATTCTTGTCATCAAATACTTAAAATTTTCTAGCTCCATCATAGAATGAAACTAGAAAACAAATAGAAATACAATTTAGCTAGAAGTAATATCCCAAAGTTTTTTTTCATCTATTCATTCCAGGAAAAACACAGAGCTTTTAATTTTGCAGATCACATTATTTAAACTTCTATCTAACCTCAAGTGTATTTTCTAACAATAGAATTATTAACCTGGTTCTAGCACCATGCAAGGATAATCCAAATGAAACCAAAACTTGCACTGTAAAAAGAATTCCAGTCCATACCAATAGGTTGTTCTCCTGCCATTAACATAACCCAAGCAAGAATAAAGTCTTACTATCACAAAACTCAATAAATTTAGATGGCTCCTCAGACAAGCAGTGTGAATTACCTGAGTGAAAATCTGTCATTTGTTTTCCAGTTCCAAGCCTCTTTGCTTTTAACATTCTATAGACAAAATAGTATCAATTTAAAAAATACATCTGTGAGGGGAAGGTCTGTCTGTATTAACGTTAAAATTATGTAAATGTTACCTGGTTTAGATCCTTATAGAAGTTCTGTAGTCAAGGCTAAATGCAGACAAACGGTGCTTAACCAGTTCTTATTCATGCAGCTCAGGTTGTCCTTGTCTGATAAGCACCAAATAGATCAGGCTATTCACCTTCTTCTGTACTGATATGCCACTACAATAATTAAACTGCTGTACTGTAAGACAGTGTCTGGAAACATACATGCACATTAATTACCTCACTTGACATTGAAGGAGGCTACAAAATGATGACAGAGATGGTTAAATATATAAAACGATGATGAGACACTGTAAAGACTGTAATGATACAATCCAAAAAGAAGAGTTAAAGGTTCTGACTAAGATAGTTATAATTAAGAGGAATATGAAAAAAAAAACAAACATGCAATCTTTCAGCTTAATTTTCTTCCTTAATACCACATCGAGTATAGAACAATCTCTGGCAAAAGAACTGTTGGCACAAATGTGTTTGACTATTCAATTTGAAAGAATCTGAGAGAATTCTATAATCAGAAATTGACACCAGAACTACAAAAAAACCAACCTCGGTATAACCTTTGAAGACTGAATTTATTGTTTTAATGTTCATGCAAGGTACAAAGAATAAAAAGTGATTCCAGTATATGTTAATGTTTACTGAATAAATCAATGCTGAATGACATTAGCCTAGAAAAGAGGTTATTACTTGTTACCTTGTGGACAGATTCCAGCACAGCTGCCTTTAGATCAACCAGCCATTTTTCAACTTGATCTCTAGATGCCAATGTTGAGACTGTGTCTCTGAGTTCCACCATCTCTCCTTCACTACTTTTAATGCAATACCTAACACATCAGTAAATTGCAATTCTTGCAATTCCTTCAAAACACTTAAGTGAGGTTGTACTCTAGTAAACAAAACTAGTATTAAACAGCTTCTGAAAATTTTTTCTTGCCAATAATACCAAAGAGGATATTTTTTAATGAAAAAAATATATTTCTGAACAATTTAATTAAAAGATTATTTTAAGTTTGTTAACAAAAAGTTTATCCTCAACAACAATTCTTGTGTACTACCCTCTGCAAGGTGCTTACCACCGTATTTTTTGAAGATCAGATTACAGATGTAAAGTATTACTTACAGTCTCCGTAACGTACAAACTGGTAAGGGTAAACAAGTATTCTTTCTTTAACTGCTAATCCACATACAGTACATAAAATTCCATTACTTATACATTCCCTGCAAACTATAGCAAACATTAAGGACTTTGAGTAATGCAACCAAATACAACCTTAACACCATAGTTTATGAAAAAATAAAGAACCTTTGAGTTTGGTTTTTTTTGCCCCCCCTCACAAGATCTTGCCCTGTTCATTGCACTGTATGAATATTTCTCTGTGACTGAGCTGGCATTTTATTATTTATTTTCATTCTTATTTTTGCATGACCTTGCACTGCATTAACTGCACGCTATCAAGTCTGCAGACTGGGAATCAAGCCCCAGTTCCTCTGCGAAGGCTGTATTGCTTAATAAGATCACTTCTGCAGGAATCATAGTAGAGTTAATTCCACTCAGTGTAAGAAGAACTTAAACAGAGTTACACTTTTTGCAGCCTAATCCTGAAGGAGGCTGGGGAGTAGAAAACCCAGAGAGAGTTAAAACATGGCAAAAAACTTCTGAAATACTTTAATTAGAATTGTTCCTAAAAAGGTAAAACTCAAGTCAGGGGTATACAGGTTCCATTTGATACTCAGTTTTCTACTGGAAAAAATCAGGTATGTTAATTTCACCATGAATTACTATACGGACTTGTGATTCTTCTGAAAACCAGTATATAGAAGGGCTACTAGTTTAGAAAACAGAACTGAATGTAATTACCCACATAAAAAATTACTCTGCCTTCACTAATCATAAAATCTAACCAAGTACATACTCAATACCTTAACTGTCAGTGAGAAGAGAGGGTGTTCTGGCCTCAGAGAAACTATATGACAAGACTATCTGTGCACTGTGAGTCACAAATACATCTATTAAATATTACCATATCGAGTAGGATCTTTGGTCTCTGAAAAGTCTCAAAGAATTCATCATTAGATAAAAAAATAATCTGGGGAAAACCAGGCACCACTTCTCTAGCTAGTCATTAATTCCCTTGAGAATTAGCTCCAGAAATTCATTGCACTTCCTCAGTTTTTCCAACATCTTGTCTATTATTTCTACTCTCAGCACATGTTTTTCCTGGAAAAGAAATTATTCCAGATAAAAAAGTTAATGCCTTCTCAAGTAAGTCACCACACAGCACTGCAGGAAGTCTTAAGCAAAATGAATCTTTGTTTCAAATTCTGCTTTACTGAAACCATTGTCAGAGTTACAATTTACTAACCTTCTTCATTGCCAGGATTCACTGGCAAAGTAGTTAGGCAGTTGGTTTTGAAGTTAATTTTTCAAAATATGAACTATTATTTTTTAAAATAATTTTCAAAAAACAGGATCCATTCAAACAGCACAACTCCCATCATTCTGTTGGAGCAACATCAATTTACACTGGCTATTCAACTGGATTATGTAATTAAGCAACGTGAACAATTAAAACATTTTTATGGATTTTTAAAAGTGTACTTTTATGACAACAATGCAGTCACATTTCAAGTGGTAATCATCTATCAGACTTCAATGCAAAAAAATTGTTTCCTTCCATATAAAAAATATATACAGAATATTATAAATATTGAGATGGTAGAGTTGTATGTAGGCAACACTGACACTTCAGTACTAACCTTAACTAGTAATGTGATTTGAAAAAGGTATTCTCTGATTCTAAACATTTACTAGCTAAATAGATATTTAAAGATTTTTGCTAGCAAAATGTGAAAGTTTTCTTTTAAGATAGCACTTGAATAACACCTGGCAAGATACACTATTGGATAAACACTGGGTTTCTTATACTGTGCAGACAACAAAATATATATTGATATATAGTGCTTTCCAAACTCTTTCTAGTGCTTTGCAAATTAACCTCTCAAATTAAATGAATGTAAATGCTTAGAAAAGCTACTGCATAAGATTAAAGTTATCTCAATTAATACAAATACAAAAAAGATTTTGCAAAGACCTAAAGGTTGCCAAGCTAAGAGGCTTTAAAGAAATACAGTTGTCTGAACATCAGGTTCTAGCATTTAATATGCCTTATGACCAATCTATAGCCTAATCATCATCATGTTTTTTAATCTTGCTCACCAAATATGGGGTTTTGGGAGCAAAATCAGACACACATTGAAAAGTAGAAAATTATGCAGATTTATGACTGAGGATGTCAAACCAAGCAAATGCTTCTACTCGGTTCCAGTATAGGCTTGGGTTCATCTGTGACTCAATTTATTCTAGTTCAGGCCCATGCCAGTACATTAACTGACTTATTAACCATGAACTGATTCAAACCCACTCATCCTGCAATACATAACGTTCTATAATGACAAAGTCCTGGCAGGGAAATGGAAAGTGATCAATCCCAATCCCTTGTTGCATTTCCCAAAGTATGGAAACACAGTTTCTGCCATAGCTTCTCCTTCACCATCTAAATCAGATGGCATTTTCCAGGAATTTGAATGGGACCACAGGTAAGATGGAAACAGAGCTAACTAGAAATGTCAGTCAACCCATAGGTCCCCTCTGATCTGCCCAGTGACTCTGCACCTTCAAGTACACAGCAAGGAACACACATCCAGGATTAAAATAAAAATAGACAAAGGTATACCCAACCAAAAGAAACATCGAAGAGATCATGAGGGAGAACTTTAGACTCATCAACCCACTAACGAATTTTAAGAACTGCCGACAATAACAACAAAGAATACTCCAACAATGGACAGCAGAAATCAAAGATGTACCCTGACTATTCCCATTAGAAGTTTTGTCAGATCCCATTTCAAAAACAGAAGGTCCCACACAGAAAAGTCCCTGATAGGGCTTGCAGAACAACACAGTCTCACAGAGCAGAAGCATGGGTGACTGATGTTGCAAGGGACAGATGAGGAGAGGCAGGCTAGACTGCTGTTGCAAAGCTCAGAAGGAGCAAAAGATATCTATAGGAAACAAACCCCTTGTGGAGTGACAATGCAGATTTGACCCAGTAACCTGACTGCTGTTTAGCTTCATTTTAGAGAATTCAGTACTAAATTCCAAGTTCAGTTTCAGTTCAGAAACTCATAACATTTTGAAATTATTTGCAATGTGCATTCAGATTTGGTTCAATCTTCTGCTTGTGTTACACATATACTTCCAACCTACTGAAAAATCCCAGAATTGCATGTTTATCTAATTGACCTTCATGGGGGTGCACCTCCCTAACACAATAAACACAGTGTTCCCTGTGCATGAAATACATTTACCTTCTGTCACTTGCCTCTTGCAAACCAGAACAAACTGAATAACTACATACACATTTCATCCATACACAGTCAATTAAGCTGCTGGCATATGTAGTTCATAATTGGTTTTATAAACCAGTTTTCATGCACAAACAACCGCATAACTATATGTTGTCAACAGAAAGAGGTTTTGTTCACTTTCTTAGTGTGTTTATCATCAATAAATCAGTAAGTGCAAGTAGTAAAGCAAATCAAATCTATGTTGCCAGTTTTATAGATGGGATTCTTCCTGCTATTTTGTCTTTCATAAGATAAAAAGTCAGGAAAAAAATAATTTATGCTTCAGCACAGATTTCCTATTTACAGTTCTGCTATGCCATGAGGAAGAAAGGGCATGCCATCATCCTCAGTCATTCCAAATATCACTGTAACTTATTTTGTCAGTTACACTGCAGTGTCAATTTAGTGGAAAAAACTGTATCTAGAAAATAGTATAAATCAAGTGTATAAAAATAGTTTGAGTATCTTATTAGAAGACCATCACTAACTCTAGTTTCTAAACTGAATTTTCAACATAACAGGTTGCAGCCTGGGATATTTTTTTTTTTCATTCTTTCCCATAAAGACAGAATATCTTCTATATCCTACCTTTTTTGTTTAATTTATGGAAAGCAGATATTAAACCACTAGGTAATTTAACCCTCATTAATATGCATTGCTTAAATTAGATATTTAAAATGAAGGCACAATATATGATTATTCAAATTTGTGATGAAAAGATAAGCAAATAAAGGAATTTTATAATACACAGCAATTTTATAATACAATGGCATATAAATGCAAAAAAGCACGAACAGACTGAAGTCAGCTTTATGCTTGAAGAAAGACCATTCATATAGACTGGGGAAGAGTTTTCTTTTAAGCCATGAAACTCAAACATTACATTTGCAGAAACAGAGTGCCATCTTCTGGAAAATAATGCCTACTTGTTTAGCCAAAAGCTGTTGAACTTATATTCTGGCATTTACACTCTCCTGTACAAACAAAAGATTATTCTTTTTTCTGCCAATCAAATACAAAGTATTTGTTATCACTAACACTTAATATCTGAATTAGAAGATTTTACCAAACAGATCACTCAGCACACAATGCTCAGAAACATAATACTCAACAAAATATTTAAATTCTTGCCCCTTTTTATTTTTACGCAATTTCTTTCCCAAAATGATTACTATTGATTTCACAGCCTTATGGGATAAATTCCTTCCTTCTTCTAAACCAGAAGGAAGAAAAACAGAGAAAGAAGATGGGGAGAAGTGTAAGACAGAGGGTGAAAAAGAGAGAGGCAGAAAGGGAGGGAGAGAAAGGAAGGGAAAAAGAAGAAAAAAATTAAAAGCAACTTTATTTTTAACTGATCAAGCTGAATTGCCAGGAAATGAAGCAAATGCTTCCTTTTGTACGCTACACGTTTTATGTATTCCAACACTAACACCACATCTGCAATTTGAAAACAGCTCAGACCAAAAGCTTTTAAACTGAGTGAAGATATTAGCATCTGTCCTACTGCCAAAACAGGTCTCTGAAAGTTCTGCAAAGGTATGAGATGGATGAAAACAAAGATTCTGATTTTTTTCCTTCAAACAACAATCTTACATTCCTACCCTGGAAAAGAAGCAGACCTCATAAATCTTCTCAAGTCGGTTAAATTATTTAGTAAGCCCAGTTAAAAAAAAAATATTAAAAATGCAACATCCTACAAGAAACATCCTTGTCATTAGCGAACTTTTTCAGAACGAATGCAGTTTTCTCTGCTCATTATGAGAATCATTAGGATTACATAATAGGATTACCAGAACTACTAGGGAATTGGTTATTCCCTGGGGAACAGAATTTGTAGAGCATGCATTCAGACCGCTGACCATGTAACTGCTGAAGAATTAGCCATGCCAGTTTCAGATCTTACCTCTTCCACATTATCACCTCTTTGCTAGAAGATATTGTCTTCTCAGCAGTCAGCAGAAGAGACTGTAGGAGTGTTCTTCATCCAGCTAGGCTGGCAAATATAGCCAATCTAACCTGATCCAAGGCTGACAACATCCAACTATTGAAGCAAAGACCATTAATATAATTTCATCAGTTGATCCCAGTAACCATGCTAACTTCTGGAAAGCATAAAAAAAAGAAGCAAATTAGGAAGACAGTAATATTTTGAGCTGCCAGACATGTGCAGTGATGGTGTTTGACAACTACCTTTTGTACTGATTTATAGTACATTAGAATAGTACTCTTGAAGCAGGTTAATTAATTAAAATAGTTTGAAGTTAAGGCATCTCTACCACTCAATATGCAAATAAACAGCATTTTTCAAAAGGAAAAATCAGTATAAAATTTCACTTATTCGCGTCAATTGACCTACAGTGTCAGTAGTATCATTGCTATGTTACTTTGTTTTGTATGCTGCTTAATTTTACTCACCAGAATAACACATGGCCTCTGAGAAGTCGGGAGATCTGGACTTGTTCTGCTGGTAAAGTGGGAATTAAGGTAGATTTTAACTGTAGCCAGCAACTACATGAAGGGCAATTGAAAAAAAACAAAAAACAAAGACCAAGCCAACTTTTCAGCAGTAACAGCTGGGCAACAAGGGGCAACAAGTACACATCTTTTCTTCTTTATCTAAACATAGGGACTTCAAATGCTATTGGAAATTTTGTATACTACCATTGCCTCCAAAGGGACTGCTCACATGCACAAATCAAGCCATGTACATGTCTTTGAAGGATCCATCTGAATTTTACTATTTCACATACAGACAACTTTCATCAACACCAAGTTCTGTAACCAAACAGCTTTCTCAGTGTGCAAAATGGGCGATGTGACTTGTCTTTCAGTATTCATGGATATGTGAAAAACAAGTGAGTGAAAAGCAGGCAAAAATTAGTTAATTCTAAGAATAATATAAAAATATCTACTTAAAACTTCTTTTTAAAATATATGGGAAAATAAAGAGGTTATTACATCCATTATTTCATGTCCTATATGATGTTCAAAATTAGTAGCTCAAGGATTTTTAATATATTGTCATTACAAGCCTTAAGATCATCTTGAAATTGATCTGATTTTTCTTTAATTATCCTGCTGTGCTCTTCAAAGATATCTGGCATTCGTGCATACCATTGAAAAACATTACTGTTCAGTCAAATGTCTGTTGGTGAAAAGTTGGCACATCCTATGAGGAAATCAACATAAGTTACAACATCCACTAATTTCTCCTTCAATTCAAGCACCTCGCATGCTTCCACTTTCTGCATACAGACACAGGGAAAAGAATTTAAAAGGGAAGACATTTTTTATATAATTTAATGTCAAAATAATGCCTGAAGTAGTTAATACAGAACTTCAAAAGCTTATTTTTTACCAGAAAAATTAAATAAAATTAGAAATATATGATCTGAATAGGTGTTTATTTGGATAACATGGTATTAGCTATTTTTACAGCATATAACTTGTTAATACAACTGCATTACTAGCTACTTTATCGACTAAAACTTGAAAGAATGAGTGAAGCTGTATGTACACAGGTTTGGACTAATGGAGCTAATCCAGACAGTCTGCTGTTAACGTTGCAGGTTTGGGAAAGAAAGCACGGTGCTACCAAGGAAAAGTTAGTAAAATAGCTACAAAAGAAGGACGTATTTCAGAAAGGGACGCACTGGACGGCCCAATGTAAGACTAGGTCTTCACTAGCAGTAAGAATATAAGAAATAAAGACAGCCACTGTACTGCATATTATGATTAAAAACTACACTGTTCTGTCAGATCTCAAGAGCTGGCAGTAAGCTGCGTAGATACTCATAGCATTCTGTATGGTACTCTTAACAAACAGCAACACAGCCCAGTTTAAACAATAACATGTAACAAAGCACGCTGGAAGCCTCTTAGGAACAGAGCTGTATTAGTAAAAATGTTGGCCAGTTGGACAGACTAATAGTATACCTATATATGTAAATATTACTTGATAGCCATCAGTTAAGACATAGAAAAAATTAATATAATGACACAACGTCATATCACTGGAAAAATTTATAGGTAGGGATAAACTGTCCAGTAAATCTGCACTTCTGCTCTTTTACCAGCAGTTTCTGTGCTTCAGAATACACTTGCTTCAGAATACACTTGCTATGGATCTTGAGACCATCTGGCTCTTAAAAGCCAAAGAAAGACCAATACATCTTTTCAGCAATGAGATGTAAGAACTAATAGAGATTGATGCTAGTATAATATTACATGCTACACAGGATTACATGCAATTTGCTTATGCTCCAACAAATTATAGTGTAACGTGTATGCATTTTGAAGGCACCATATTCTGCTTACCAAACCAGTATGCCTATAGGATGCAGGGTAGCCGATGGACAGTTTGGACTGGTTTGGACACAGAGCTCTATACAAGCACGCTCTGGCAGAATCATAGAAAAAATCAGGGTGAAAAGGGGCTCTGATTATCCACTCTCCTTCTCAAGGCAGTGCTAACTACAAGAAGTTAGGTCAGAGTGCACAGGGCCTTTTCCAGTTGAGATCTAAGGTTCTCTAAAGCCACTGCCTCTCTGGGCAACCTTCTCCCCTGCTTCATCATCTCACTGCAAAGAACATCGTCCTTAATGCCTAGTCAATACTTCCCTCCCCGCAACCTGACAGCATTGCCTCTCCTCCTGCTGCTGCACAGTACCAAGAGGAATCCTGCATGATTTTCTCTCTAGTTCAGCCACTAAAAGACAGTAACTACATTCCTCCACCACCTTCTCTTCTCCAAGCTGCATACAGAGCTCCCTCATACCGCAAGTGCTCCAGCCCCCCACGCACCTCAGTGGTGATCTGATGGAATCTGATGGACTCTGGTTCATCAGCAGCTCTACAGCTGCTGGATCAGAGCTGGCTCAGCCAAAGCCACCTCAGGTGGTTCTGAGCCTTCATTATGGACACAATTTGTTCTCCATGTCTCATGCAATGAAACTGAAATATAAAGCTCATTGTTTCTCTAGTCCAGATCCTAAAGCAGATGGTGTATGCTATCTACTACCCTCTGAAGGGAATGATGGGAAAAAGAAGTGTTTTGTATAGGAGAAAATGGGTTTGAATTCCTGAAAGAGTATCACCTATTTCTCTCTGTGACAAGTGCCACAATCTTAATTCTTAGATTCCTAGCTAGAAACAAATAACAAACCTGGGTATTTTTACAAATAATAGGGCTACAAAAATGACTGAGACTGTGCCTTGTCTTCATGTACATCACACAGAATCGTTCACATTTTCTTTTGTTGAAAAACATAGAATTTAGCACCACAACTTCTACCCCTGAGCTGCTGGTACTGATGAACTCAGTGTTCAAATCAGCTCCACTGCAGACAACACCAATATTTTAAAATCAATAATATACTGCAAACTTACTGCTGGCAATAAGATATACTAAAAAGAGAGTCCTGACCAGTGAGGACTATCTTAGATGGTTACGAGCAGCCAACTCACATCCAACCTCTGAGTCAACCCTCTAACATGCACCTCAACAAGAAAAACATCCAAAGAAAAATCGGTGAACTTTTAATTCACTGAAGTTACTTAATTATTTAAATTAAAATATCTCACATATTTCACCAGAGTAAACCAAATCTGAATAAGGACATCAAGACCAAAAGAGACTGGAAGAACAGGACTGACTTACTAACAGCAGCATAACATGATTTAAGGGGGCAAACTTTTCCTAACAGTTACATTAACCAACTACAACCCAATCAGGACACCAAATAAATAATACAAATTAGTATTGGTTAATGCCCAGTGATTCAAAACCACATTCATAGCTAAAAGAGCCTACTGGCATTTGTCTTCAGCATTTAAATTTCCTGCGATTCTGGAAATAAACTGAATTAATTAAAATATCTTCAAGCTTTAAAAACAAACAAATCAAACAAAAACAAAAAAAGGGGGGGGAGAGGGGGGTACAGAGCTTACAAACACAGCGTTGTGCACGACGAAGCCAGAGCCTGGGATTCCCTTCTGTGGCCCACGGCGGGATACGCTGCGGGGAGATTCACCCCGAGAGCCCCACACAGCAGCAACCCACACCACAAACACCTGCTTAGATCTGCACTGCTGAAGTAATTACGGGAAATCTGGGCAGCTGCAAGAGGGACTACGCTGCTTCTGAACACCCGACTGAAGGGGTGCGGAGCGCAGCCCGGGGCGCAGCTCCCCCGCCGGGCCCGCGCTGCCCTCAC
>VZRW01013468.1:729070-751787 GCA_013398125.1 Aegotheles bennettii | reverse complement strand
CCTCGTGAGCCTCATCCCGGCACGTGAGCCCGCCCGCGCCGCGCGCCTCATCCCGGCCCGTGAGCCCGCCCCGGGAGAACGGCAGGGAACGGGCAGGGCTCGAAGCCGCGTTAAGAGCCTGCTCGGGGGCAGAGCCACAGCCGTGCTCGGTGAGGGAGCCGGCGGAAGGCAGGCCGGTCACTCACCGATAAGCAACAGCGCAGGGATTACCCCTGCCCTGTTCGGAAGCCATTGCGATGTGTTTGTGGCTATGGCGAGCTGAATTTCAGCTTTCCTGTTCCTGCACCAAGGTTGTCTCCGAGCAGGGAACGCTCGATGCCCTCTCAGGTGCGGCCATTCCAGGCAAACAGCTGCTGCAATGGCTGTGAGCAGTACGAGTGCTGCTGGGGCAGGCGCTCCTCCTCACCCCCCAGCCGAACTGATGGGTGTCCGTGAGTGAATGCAGCTGCTCCTCCTTAGCCCAAGCAGCGAGACCTGTGCTACAACCAAACACGCCAAACAACTCAGCTCTGCTCACAAAATCACTCAGTAAGTGCCAAGAGCTGGGCCAGGGTGCCCAAACCACAACAGTAACCAAAGGTTTTCCAGGTGCTGCCCATCACACATCAGCCCATCATGGTCTCATAGAATGGTTTCAGTTGGAAGGGACCTTTCTAGATCATCTAGTCCAACCCCTCTGCCTTGTGCACAACAGACAACCTGTGACCCCCCCAAGTCAGTAAAATAACAAATACAAGAAAATATAAATAGAAATCTCTGGCAGTTTCACTGGTAGTCAGGGGGGTTCCCTGCAGTACGATGCTCTGACCAATCTAAGTAAAATGCTGGTATGGTTGGTACAACTTCTAACGCTGTGACCAGGTTTGCATTCCAGTGGGATCTGAAACAGCTGTTGCCCTGTGAGGTAGCTGGTGGATTTTAGATGCGGTGTTTTGTTATGATTCACAGTAGCAACACATAAGAGGTGGCACTGCAGTTTACAGTGGAGTTAGCCTGCTGGAAAATCCCTGTAAACAAGCTCCAGCCTTGCAAACTGTACATAGAGCACTTAAGAGTCTACGTAGCCAGTTTTAGACATAAAAGCCCCTTTGTTAAAATATCACAGTCAAAGAACCAGTAGGGAATTTTTGCTTTGTCCAGCTGTAGAAAATTCAACATCACTTGGAATTCCCAGTGCATTTTCTAAAACAGTACTAAAGCCTGTGTTTGATTTTGAAATGAGAAATACCCTCATACTCAACATATCTTAAGGGGATTCAAACAAGCTGTACGCTGTACTGGTTTATAATATGTAACAGCCTAGCTAGAAGACATGCAAAGGGTAATTCTTGCTATTACTCTTTAATACTGAGTCAGCTATTCTAAACTATGGCAACAGAAGGCAGCAGCACCTCTCTTTTGCTAGAAAGTTACATTTTGCTTCTTCATTCTCTGATTAGGAAACTGGAAATAGCTCACCTGCGAGTACTCTTCAGAGGAGGAAAGACAGTTAAGTTGCTAATACTAGGAATATTGGAGAGAAAATCAGTTCTTGAGTATATAGAATTTTTCATTATCAGAACAACTTTCTTCATACAGAGAATTAAGAACTTCTCTGTTGCCATTTATTCTTTTTCCCTACATTTCATTCTTTTCCTGCACTGACCAGTTAAATGCAATTTATTTACATAAATGCAATACCAGTTGATTTTAATCAGTTTTTCCAAGGCCACAGAAGAACACAGTGGAAAAAATGGTTTACAACTCAGCTTTTTGCCTTCCTGTGTTTGGTTAACATCTCACTTTCATCTGAAATCTCATAGAAATCCCACCTAACAATCTAAATCCAGCTTCAGGGATGAAAATAAGATCAAAAAAATAAAATGGTGAAAGGATGAAGAAGGGAATACACACAAATATAAAGTGAGTACTCCTCAGCATCTGTTTTAGAACTGTACTGAAAGCAATTTAAAAAATGGAGCAGACCATTAAAGAAAACCATAATCCATCATTACTAGCCAAAGCCAACAGAACATAGGCCTTCAGTATCATACAGTTCATATATTTTTATGTAATAAGAAAAAAAAAGACAGCATTCCCTATAAGAATCTTCAATGCAGGAAATGTAAATATACAGCTAATTTCTGAACTCGGTGCTCCAAGCAACACCAAAACAAGCACATGAATACACTGTTCCTTTCACTAAGAAGAAAGCTCATTTGTGCACTTCTAACAATGAGAAAGCTTTCATTTTGTCAATGAAACGCGCCTTTGTAGAAAACACACCATCCAGGCCACAATGGGTTACTGCCTCTTTTGAGTGTAATTCCTTTTCTAAAGAAAAATTATTTTCTTTCTAATTCAGCCATCTACTTCAAAACGAAACAAACACACAGTTTGTGCCCGAGGAGGCCAATTTGTGTAACAAATGCTCCATTTAAATCTCCTTACGTGGTCATTCAGCAAAAGCCATTAGAATTTAACATAAAAGGTATCACCTCAGTGAATACCACGAGACATAACTAGATCATTACATACAGGAACATAAACTTTTCCCATATACACCCAGGCGAATATAAGAGAGTTCCAGGAAGTTAGCTGGGAAGCTGATGATTCATCGTAGTCAGCATGGATTCATCAAGTCATGCTTGAGCACATAAACTTCTGTGGTGAAATGACTGGCTGATAGATGAGGGGAGAGCAGTGGACATCGCCTACCTAGACTTCAGCAAGGCCTCTGACACTGTCTCCCATAAGATCCTCACAGACAAGCTGTTGATGTATGGGCTGGAGGGGCACACAGTGAGGTGGACTGAAAACTGGCCAAATGGCCAGGCCCCAGGGATGGTGATCAGTGGAACAAAGTCTAGTTAGAGGTCAGTGACAAGCAGTGTAACCCAGGGGTCAATAACTGGGTCCAATCTTGTTTAACATCTTCATGATGGAGCAGAGCATACCCTCAGCAATGCTGCAGATGACACAAAAATGGGAGGAGTGGCCGATACACCAAAAGGACATCTGCAAGCTTGAGAAACAGGCTGACAGGAACCTCATGAAATCAACAAGAAGTGCAAAGCTCTGCACCTGTGGAGGAACAAGCCCATATAATATGGGAAGCTGGGGCCACACAGCTGGAAAACACCTTTGCAGAAAAGGACCTGGGGTTCTTGGTGGATACCAAATTGAACATCAGCCCGCAGTGTGCCGTTGCCACAAAGGCAGCTAATGGTATCATGCACTGCGTTAGGCAAAGCATCACCAGCAGGGGATGGAGGCAGTCTTTCCCTTCTACTAAGCACAGGAGTACTGTGTCCAGTTCCGAGCTTCTCAGTACATGAGACAGACATTCCTGAGTCCAACAAAGGGCCACAAAGATGATCGAGGGACTGGAGCATCTCTCCTATGAGGAAAGGCCAAGATAGCTGGGACCATTTAGCCTAGAGAAGAGGAGGCTCAGCGGGAAACTTAGCAATGTATACAATTAGATGAAGGGAGGGTACAAAGAAGATGGAGGCAGGCTCTTGTCAGTGGTGCCCATTGACAGGACAAGTGGGAATGGGCACAAACTCAAACACAGGAGGTTCGTCTGAACATAAGGAAATACTTTTTTTACTGTGAGGATAACCGAGCACTGGTACAGGTTACCCATATAGGTGGAGACTCCTTCCTTGGAGATACTTGGAAGCAATCTGGACATGGTCCTGGCCAACCATGTCTAGGTGGCCCTGCTTGAGCAGGGGAGTTAGACAACATGACCTCCAGAGGTCCCTTCCAACCGCAAACATTCTCTGATTCTGTGAAGAAATGAAAACACAGAAGTTTTGAAAAAGGCAAAGTTTATTTTTAATATAAAAGGTCATGAACTGCATAGAAACAAATTCAGTCATCTTAAAATGTTATTCATTACTCATTTACACTTGGTGATTCCCAGTAATATGGCAGGAACTAAGATGGGCTAACAGTTGTCTACAATGTATGTATTTACATTCGATTGAAATTATGCACACACGGTAATATTTTTAAATAAATCAAACTTGCTGCTCCAAACAAAATCTGCATCAAGGTATATTTTAAGTTTACATAAAGTACAAGTAAAGTCTTCAAAACTTCAGTTCCTTGGATAAGACCAATTTTCATTTATTTAAATTTAAAGATAAGTTAGCTCCAGAAGTAGTAAGAAATGTAAACATCAGATAACATGATAAACATCTTAAGGATTAACAACTTTGTCATAAAGTGCTGGCATACGCTTTCAGGTTTATTTTCCAGATGCTAAAAATAGAATACTCATATACAGAGACATTCACAAGCTTCCCAGTTGTAGTTTCCATTCAGTAATATTTTTGCAGAATTTTAAAATTTAATGTTTATTTATAAACATTCTTTTTTACCTTTATCTGTTACAGCTTTTTGATATTTTCTTCTTTATCTTAAGTGAACTTTAACTTCTGAGTATGTATAAAATAGTTCGCATTTTTAGTTTACCCAGTTCAAATGAGACTCCAAGCTGGTGGAGAAAACAAAAGGCTGGTAAGACTCCAACTGGTAAAAGCCAAAAACTTCGAAAAGTAAGGGTGTAAGGTACCTGAACACAACCCAATAACTGCCTCCAGCAAATTCATTTTATAATTATATGTATTATTGGTATCACTGAAAAAAGTTACATGAGAATTAACACACAGAGGAGATTCAGTGTGGTTCATTTATACCTAAGCATCTGAGCTTCATCCATGCTGAATATATCCACTACTTCATTTCACATGAGATTAAGTCTTAGAAAACTTTTACATCTCCTGAGCAACATCAAGTCTTACACACCTTACACCTTAGTCGATTTATCACTTGTCGACATGAGTGTCAAGCAAAATAAACACAACAGTCCTGAATTCCCTCATGCATTATGGTGATACCTCATACTGAAATCTATTTGTAAAAAAACAAAGCTAAACAATAAGACTTGTTCGTTCCTTGTGTGAAGAAAGATAAAATACAACCTTTTACCACTCATTATGTTCACCTCTCAATCATGTTGTTCCAAAATCTCAACCTGCCTAACTATTGACAAGTCCACAGGCACCCCTGAAAAAGATTATCAGATTGTGGTATTTTATTATACAAAACAAACCAAATCCAAATCAAAAATGATTAAGTCTTAAGCTCTGAGGAATGGAAAATCCCTAGAGTATTTTAAAGTGCCATTTACTTTCAAAATATTTATAAGAGTTTTAATATATTCCCTACACAAAAAGACTTCCAGCCTCAGTGTTACGAATAGGATTTTATCTTGTCAGTATTACTTTCAGGCTGTTAAGGCATGACTGGTATTTGCTCTAAGTCAAAACATGACATAGGCGTTATTTCCTCAGAGCCTAGAAACAGGAAATTGAAGAGATAGAAAGAACTCTAAAAAATAAACTCACTAAACAAACCAAATTTAAAGGCTTAAAACAATTATTAGGTAGTTCGTCTTTGCATACTAACACACTGCAGTCCATTTCTCAGAGCGGGCATGAAGCTTTTATTGATAACAACTGATAAAGATGCACTGCACTTCGACATTAGAAGCTTTTCATTGCAGTTTCACTGGCAAGAAGTGATTACTTTTAACTCTAAAGAAGCTTTTTGTTTTGGGGTTTTGGGGGTTTGTTGATTATTTTTTTTTTAATATGAGGAATAGGTCAATATAGTATTATTTCAAAGGTTTGATGAGAGCAAACTAACAAATGTATCAAATATTCACATCAGCATGGGACCCTCATCCTCTTCAAACACAACTTACTGATAAGCAAAGGACCACTAATGCAAGGACTGACAGTCTAGCTGTTTTCTATTCAAGCATTCTGGAGACCCAACGGGAGAAACAGACAAGAGTCTGCATTATAATGCGTAAGTGGACCAGATTGATAAGGTAGAAACACTTCCTTAACTACTAATGATCCTAGAGAGAAAGCAATTTTCCAAATGCCCCCAATTTATGTATCATATACCCAAAACATATCAACTTTAGCTTCCATTTAAAGTGATGAGAAATGGTCACAAATAAGCCCAGTAAAACAGCTAGATCAGTTTCCCTGCTCAGACCAATTTGTTAGTAAGGCTAAATGTGCACATATTCAACTACAGTTTGGCAAAGCCAGAGTTTAAACAAACTAATTTTCAGGTTTTATTCTGTTCACTCTGGCATAATTTTTGGACTAAAACTTGAAAAGTGCAAAAATAATTATATCTTCTTAAAAAATATAATCCACTTTATTGGTGCAACAATCCCAACTTCTCAGGAGCTAAATCCATTGCCAGCAACGGATAGAAAAGGAAGCACCAGCATAAAAGAATCAAAGTGCATTTCCAGTATGCCAATGCTGCAATGCTGCACAAATTGGCAAGCCATAATCTTGTATTTGCCACTGAAATAGATTATGCTAAATTAATTTTATAGAAGTCTATATTACACATTAACATATGAAGTCTGTCATAAAGTCTTGGGGATACTGCAATGAATCATCAAAACGGAAACGTTTGGAGACTGTACTGCTGTCCTCTGGAATGTTTTCTTTGTCTTCCTTGTTGCCACAGGTACCATTACAACTGGATTTTACATTCCGCTCTTCTGAGCATTTTGTTGTGTGTCCAGGCATCAGAGAACAGAAACAAGTTTCTTCAGGGCTACACAAGAGTATGAACTCCCCTTGCTGCAACCACAAATGAGAAAGACAGGCCTCTGCTGTGGGTCTTTCCCTTTGAAAGAGAAAAGGTCAAAGTTGCTTAAATTAATTTCAGAAATACTGAAAAATGTAATTAACGTGGTTCTGACACATGCTAAGACACCTTAAGCAGAACTGACACTAAAGAGTTAAAATTGCTGTTTTTTTTCACCACTACCGCTTAAGAATATGTTAGACCCTACCCAAGTTAAGTATTGACCCTACTGCTGAGTGTCAGAACTGGTAATCTTTTCATCAGAACAAGGAACAGGTATTGATTTCTCAGCTGGTATTCAAAGTCCCTTGGAATGTTTTCCACATTGTGTCTACGTATGTATATATACATATATGTATATATACACACATATGTGCATGTGCTTATGTTTTTGAAGTACTATGTTTTACACAGACCACTGTAAATAGGGAGGCTAATGAATATTCAGTTATTAGGTTTTCAAGGAGGGCCAAATAACATGTCATCTACTCTTATCTGGTATTTTGCAGTCTTGTCTTTTACTCTTGCAAATCTTCCTAAACTGCTATAGACCCTTCCAAAATGTAGTTACTACCAAACAACAGACTTATAAAATCGTTCCTTTGGATAACCTAGTATAGTGCTACTACAGTTCTCATCATGTTCTACACTGTTAAGTTCCACAGAACTTGCTGGAAGTGCAATAGAGCCCACTACTTGTCCTTAATTTTTTGGTCAGAAGACTGTAGGCTTTACAGAGGTATCTGAGGACAGACTTTTCCTCTTAAGATTCAAGAAGGTATAGTCATCAGGAATTGGATGGGGAGAAAAAAAAAAAAGGTTATTGAGGATATAATGAAGACTCTTGAGATGCCCAGAAGCAAAAAAGCAAGTAGAGTAGTAACTGTGACAGAATGTCAAGCATCCCACAGGTCCACACTAACATTTATAAAAGCCAGTTCTTCATAATTGCTTCCCTCGTGATACTTAATTTTTGTGAGTTATTAGAGATCTTGACAAACTCTCTGTGTGAGATGCCAAAAGAGAAAAGACTGTTCATTCTTGATCTTGTCCAGACATGAGTTTATAATCTCATCAAAGTAGACACTTTGTGGGTATCTGCCATTGTCCGATCCTACTAAAGAACCTTTCTCAACCAAACAGGGTCACTTCTGCTTGTTGCAGGATCTCTGAAGACGACAGGGACTACTGTCTCACCACAAATGACAATACGTAGCACTGTAACTTATAATACCTGAACACGCCTAGTAGAACATGACTGACCTACAAAATATTATTCCCCCATACACACCTTTTAGGGGGTTTTTCTTTGGTTTTCCTTTGCTTTGTTTTGTTTTTTTACTACATTTGCTGTGCAACAGTTAAAAAAATACCCAGATTTAATGCTATACAGCAAGCATGGACATAGTTAATGTCTATAATTCTCCCACTCTCAAAGACTATGTTCTCAAAGTTCAGCTACTTTGAAAAGCCTCGGTTAGAGTCTGAACTTCCAAAGAATGCAAAGTTATGCAAATGTGCCTTACAAAAAAAAGTTTGTACTTTTGATTACAAACATTTTCTTGAAAGACTGAACATGGCAAAACACTACATATTTCTGAAGAATATGTGCTCAGTCACAAGACTGCCAAGTTTTGATATAAAATGTATTAAAGTATAAGATACATTAAAGGTAAGTCAGGAAACAAGAAAGCACTGCATAAAAAAGATTGCATTTTGTCTCTTCAAATTGTGCAATAAAAGGCTATAGACAAGAATGTCACCTTTCTAGAATTTATTTAATCAGATTTGTTAATGATCTGTCCTCTGAATGAAAATATAAGGAAACTCAAAATACCACACTCAAAGCATAAGCCTGACTACAGTAACAGCCAGACAACAAACCAAAGACCCTTTTCATACATTATGGAAAAGCATAAGCCTACACTTTTAAATGTCCAGCTGATAATACCAATGAATTGTGAAATGCCTGACTGATCATATCAGTGGCATTTAGCTCCCGAATTAACATTCACTTTTTCTAGGTGCTCCACAAACACAAAAGATAAGATTCTTGCTCAGATAGATTTGTTACTTACTCTGGATTTTTTATGAGAAGTTTTTGAACGAAGTCTTTGGCAGGCTGTGAAACTGATGAAAATGTTTCTTCTGAATAATCCACGTTAACTTGAGATATATTAAGGTAAGTTTCTTGATTATCAGCTCCCACAAATGGAGATTCTTGTGTCAGCAGCATATATGAGATCACACCTATGTTCCTGAGATAAGAACACAAAGTATAATCCTACTAGGATACTTAAATATACTCTGCATATTTATTGTGCAGATGAAACATCCTGATAAATATGCCACACTCAATTAGAAACATCAAGTGAAATCTCACTTTCATGTGATTCAGGTATGTACGCACATGCACACACAGGAAAGCTAGTATATATCTCAATTAAAGAGATTTTTGAAAATGGCTTACTTTCAGTGTACACTTTTCTCCCCATTGAGATTGTTAGGAAAAGGAAATACCACTTTTACACAGCCCATTCTTAGACTATTGGCAATTCTGGATGATAGAACTGCAAGAAGACACTTTCTACTTTGCATTTAAATAAAAACCCATCTTTCACTACAATTCTGGATGAAATGCCAAAGACTGACATTTGTGTTACAATATCCTCTTGTTGATATGTTTTTCCCTAAGAGTGTGAATGTGAGCACCACACCATGTGATTTATTGTAAGTCTTAGATGGTTTCTCAATGCATAATAAAAATGGCTTTGTGATCTGATAGATCAAACCTTAGTACTCATTACAGCATGGAAACATGCAGCTGCTGTGTTTGTCACTTTGAGGACAGTGCCAATAATTTATGTTCTCCCACAAACGCAGGGAAATAATAAGTGGTTAAAGAAACATTCACAACAGATTTAATTGCTATTACTAACTGAGAATTTCAAAGGAATAATTAGACCATAGCAACTTTTAAACCTGAATTTTAATTATTTAGATGTTTATATGAAGAGCGTATGAATATTTTATGTTTTTAAGAGAACATCCCAAAGCTAGCCTTTACACTAACATAGCTCATGAAATTAATAGGCTACAAAGGTATACTTAATAAAGTTGTGGGTTAGTTTCAGGTACCTATCTCATTTTTTATGACTCATTCTGCAAGCAATGTTCTAAAGTTGAGAAGTTAAAATACATCTTATTGTTTGTATAATACAATCAATGTGATGATACAAAAGTGGGTAGGGAAGTGTCCAAGAGTAGTTAATACCTGAAGCATGTCATCCACGAGTAAAGTACAGGGTGTTTCACAAAGAGGGACCCATTTGAAATGGACCTTCAAATGAAATTGGGTCCATCTTCTTGAAACACCCTGTATACTATTCAATCATTGTTGTTGCTCCCTTTGAACAAATACCTATACTACACATGCTCAGAAGCCAACTCAAGCCCAACTAGATGTGCAACAGAACCATATACAGTAATTCTTGTAAGCTCTTATGTCCTGAGGGCTCCTTCACAGAATCACAGAATCCTAGGGGTTGGAAGGGACCTCAAAAGATCATCTAGTCCAACCCCCCTGCCAGAGCAGGGTCACCTAGAGTACATCACACAGGAACGCATCCAGGCGGGGTTTGAATGTCTCCAGCGAAGGAGACTCCACAACCTCTCTGGGCAGCCTGTTCCAGTGCTCTGTCACTCTCACAGTGAAAAAGTTTCTCCTGATATTCACATGGAACCTCCTATGCTCCAGTTTGCAACCATTGCCCCTTGTCCTATCATTGGTCATTACTGAAAAAAGCTTTGCTCCATCGTCCTGACACTCACCCTTTACATATTTGTAAACATGGATGAGGTCACCCCTCAGCCTCCTTTTCTCCAAGCTAAAGAGACCCAGCTTCCTCAGCCTTTCCTCATAAGGGAGATGTTCCACTCCCTTAATCATCTTTGTGGCTCTGCGCTGGACTCTCTCAAGCAGTTCCCTGTCCTTCTTGAACTGTGGGGCCCAGAACTGGACACAATACTCCAGATGTGGCCTCACCAAGGCAGAATAGAGGGAGAAGAGAACCTGTCTTGACCTACTAACCACCCCCTTTCTAATGCACCCCAGGATGCTGTTGGCCTTCTTGGCCACAAGGGCACATTGCTGGCTCATGGTCATCCTCCTGTCCACAAGGACCCCCAAGTCCCTTTCTCCTACACTGCTCTCCAGCAGGTCAGCCCCCAGCCTGTACTGGTGCATGGGGTTGTTCTTCCCCAGATGCAAAACTCTGCACTTGCCCTTGTTGAATTTCATTAAGTTTCTCCCCACCCAACTCTCCAGCCTATCAAGGTCTCGTTGAATGGCAGCACAACCCTCTGGTGTGTCAGCCACTCCTCCCAGTTTAGTGTCATCAGCAAACTTGCTGAGGATACATTCTGTACCCTCATCCAGGTCGTTGATGAAGATATTGAACAACACCGGTCCCAGTACTGACCCCTTCCTCTCTCAACTCTCCCTCTTTTGGCCAGTCCACCAACAGAAGGGTATTCTTAGATGCCAGATAAAACTGCATCAAAATCTAGACCTGGCCCCTAGATTGTTAAGCAGTCATGCCTACCTCAACAAAATTAATTAAGACACACTACCTACCACATATCTGTAGCTGTGGTAATAGGATCGTAGTTTAAGATTTCTGGAGCTAGAGAAAGAAATGGGGAGAAGAAAAACACTTTAATATATTTATTATTCAAGTGGCCTGGAACCATACACTACATTTCTGGCAGTTTTTGCCGACCATTATTGTGAGACTAAACATGCAGTTTCAGTAATCAAGTTTAAAAAAGTTATTTCCATTTGACTGTACCCCTGAAGCACCAGTGCTTAACAGGTTCACACTAAAACGGCACTAGATGGCCTCAAGTCTGTTCTATACAAGTCCCAAGATATTTTCTAATCAGATGCACGCACATAAAAGATTCTTGTAAGAGGTCTTCAAATATACAGCTTTTTAAGGGGAATGCATAAGGTGTTCTGCACATTAGCAATGCAAAGTCAGATGACCAAGCCAATTTTAGCATCAGTGGCTGTTAGCATATGCTAGATGGCAAGTTATTCACTACAGATTAAAGTGCTTTTAAAATTGAGTGTGGGCAGATTGTTAAGGAAACCTGCTGCTCAGAGAGGGCCAAGTGTTAGTGGCACTTTCCAAGGAATATTTTAATCTCATTAAATCATCATATTAAACAGCATTCCTAATTCAAAGAACATTTCATTGTGTATGCTAATGTATTTTAACTCCAATCAAAAGAATTTAACAGCCAAAATTTCTTACTGATTTAACAGTCTGCATCACAGCAAATACTATAGCATTAGATTAGAGATGCACTTATTGATATAGTTAGGGATATTTTGGTGCAAAGATTTGACTACTCTAAAAAAAGGAACAGCTCAAAACATGTTGCCTTGTCCTGTTGTTCTTTCTCCAGTAATGACTGATAAGTTGATAAACACATTACATGAACTGTTTGTTTTCTCAAAACCACACATCAGAAATAGTGAAGCAACTCTTACATACCTAGATACTCTGTTGTTCCCATGATCTGCCGCAGTTCGCTAGAATTCTCAAGCTTCCGAGACATACCAAAATCTACAATTTTTACATCACCAAGAGGATTGATGCTACTCAGCAAAATATTTTGAGGCTGTAATAGAGGAGATATAATTCTCAATTAACAAAATACACGCTGCAAAAACCCCCAACGTACTAAATGACATTTCCGTTTCTATTATGCAACTTATTGCTAAATTTTTGTTTTAAAAGTGATTTAATCTCTAACACACTCCTTTTTATCCTCATCTTTGTTATTTAATAAATTACTTTTGATTATCATAATTGAATTAAATTGAAGATCAAGTACTAAAACAAAGAGTCTGCTGCAGCCTCACCTTTAAATCAAGATGAACAATATTGTTTTCATGCAAGCAGCAAAGTCCTTCAAGTATTTGTCTTACAAGTCTTATAATATCCCTTTCACCAATTCTGTCATCCAGATCTGGGACACACAAGTCAAATATTTCTCCTCCCGCAGCACTGAAACACATTGAAGAACACTTACATATTAGGTTTGAATTTTCAAGCTTAAATGAGGAAAAATTTTTTATATAGTAGCACTTAGGAAAGGAAAAAAAAACCAAAATGATGATGCTTCTTTCCTCATAGCTGGTAACAGAAGTTGAGGCGGTGAAACAGAACTTTGTGGCTAAAAACCTCATAATGCTTTGGTACCCTCAAGCATGCTTTCCTGCAAGTGAGGGTGAAGATGCCATCAGGAAGATGAGTTCTGTCATCATTCCCAGCAGAAGCAGCCTCTCTCTTCAAGTTAAATCTAAATTTCTTCAATCAGACCACTTCCATAAATAATTCAGAACAAGAAAGCCCAGCAATATTCTTATTCTCTGAATCTAGAAGTGAAAAATAATTTTTTTTTTTTTTACATGATGTGGCTGTGGTGTAAATGTAAAAACTACAATGCAGTGAACAGCTCGAGCTGCTGAAGGGTATCTCTGGAGTGGGAGGAAAACTGCATTCTTGCCACCCTAGGTCCCGCTGTTCTGATGGAAGATTAAAAATCAGATATTTCTATCAGAGAGGAACCAGGAAACTATCATGCTGCTGCTGTCAATTAGGGAACAGTATCTTCTACAACTGTCGTAGACACAGAATATTCAGAATTACAAGGATTCAGCTCTGCCTCTTTGAAATCTACCATTTCCACACTAACGACAAAGATGAGATTGACAAGCTTCATGTTTTCACACAGCATCTTATACACATCTTCCTCTGAAAAAAGCTTGTTTACTTACAGAAAACCCTACTATTAGTACAGGATAAAGGAAGCATGGAAATAACCTTGTTGCATGTGGTTTATTAGCTGTACTTCTACACTTCACCGCAGGGTCAGCTGCTTCCTTTCATGCCGAGTCTGAAATCATTATTCAGCCTGCTCTAACTGCCTGAAGTTTCTCTTTCTCAAGGATTAAGAACTACCTCAAAACTACAGATCAGTTAGTCTGAATTTCATCATTAGCGACATGGTAAGTGTCTAGTAAAGGTTAGATAACAGACAACATGGATGAACACAGTCACTAGCCTGCTGGAGCTATGTGAGGTGTAAGCGATGCCTCCCCTAGTTGCCTTTATTACAAGCGGATGTCATTTACTTCACCTTTAACAAGGTTTTCCACACTGTCTCCCATAGTATTCTTGTATCCAAGTTACTACATTACAGTCTGGATGAGCAGACAACCAGATGGGTAGAGAGCTGAACAGCTTTGCTGAAAAGCGTTCTGGAAGTCCTCACAGGCAGTGAGCTGAATGCAGCACAGAAAGTCAGCAGCATCTCGAGCTGTAATAACGGGAGCGCAGCCAGCAGGCTGAGGCAAGCGACCCTACCCAGCACATCAGACCACAGCTAGAACGCAGCATCCTGGTTTTGGCTTCCCAGTTGAAGGAAGACATCAAGCAAGCTCAGCACCAACTGCAAAAGGGAGTAAAAGAGCACCAGAGGACCTGTAGCGTACATAAATGTATGGTATCTTCAGAAAAAAAACCTAACAGAATCCTGTGCAATGCCAAACTTTGAACTGCCAGGTACAGCTCAGGAAATTTTGATTGGCAGTTCCTTGAAACAACTGGAAAAATGTGCCGAGCAGCTGAAAAAGCCAGAATATATGGCTATCATCAAGAAGGCTGCTGGGAACAAAAAGCAGCAAAATGATGCTCAGGATAAAACCTTAGTGTGTAGTTCTGGTACCTGTATGTTCAAGAAGCATGCAAGCTTAGTGAAGATACTGAAAAGGGCAAGTAAGAGGATGGGCAGTTGCTCTACAAGAAGAAACCAGGGAGACACCAACTCTTCAGTTTGGATAGAAGATTGTGGGGGAATCCATAGTGAACAAGGCTTACAAAAGCACCAAAGCTGGTTTAAAGATAAACAGGGAGCTGTTATTCACCAAATCTCACAATGTGAGAACTGGGAGGCACGCGATGAAACTAGCTGATTAGTTTAAAGCAGATAAAAGAAAATATTTCTTCATGCAGCAGGTAATGAACATCTGGAATTTATTACCACCAAAGTAGATGGTATCACCAAGTTCAAAAAAGGACAAAACAGATTCGCGGACTACAGGTCCATAAACAGACACTAGAAGGAACAGGCAGAGAGGTATCCTCAGTACAGTAACTCCAGTTGCTGGGGCAATGCAAAGAGAATGGACAGCAAAAAGTAGACAGGCTTGTACACTCCTCAACTCTTCCTGAATAGCATCTCCCTACAGCCATTGCTGGCAACAGCAGCAGATCAGACAGAACACTGATCTGACGGCTGGGCCTTTCTTAGTTCTTCAGTGAACAAAACTAGATGGATTTGAAAATTAGTATAGCTGCCTGGTACAGCTGTAAAATGAATCAGTACAGCTGCCAGGTTTCTCTCCAAGTTACTGGATTTCTTCAATTACCTTTGACCCTCAGATTATAAGAGTAACAAGTTTTGTAGCGGGGCTTTTGAAGAAGCATTCAAGTCTTCAGTAATTCCCTCTACAAAGATAGCCTTAAGAACTAGCATCCATTTCTCTCCTTTATTTAGAAAATGTGCGCTTACACAAACTGATTCTTACTACTACATCTCCCAAAGAACCCCACCAATACAATCCAACACCTGCAAGGACCATATGTAGGAGAAAAAATACAGCTAAACAGGACGTGCTTATGAACTATTTTATGAGTAAGAGGCTAATTACTTGCAATTCTTTTAACATACTGCCTCAGAGTTGTGATAATGATAAAGAAGCAAGAAGATCTGTGTATTCTGCTACAGAAGGATGTAATTTAGAAGCATATTCAGCCCTCTGAATATCCTAATAGAACTAGAAACATTTACTGCAAGACTTCTGAGCACCATTACAAAGTAGACCATTAACACAAATGTCATATAGGGAAGCTGCATCATTACAGAGCTTTAATAAGCAAGACAGAGTTAGCTGAGCTGAAACAGAAGCAGCAAAATCAGTATGGCTCTTGTGTGAACTTGTTCTTGATAAGAAGTTCAAAACTTGTCATCTGGACTGTGTCTTCTATATTATTTATTGTTTTAGTCTTCTCAGAATAACAAATAGTATGTTAGGAATCATTTAGTTTGAGGAAAAAAGCTTCAAGATTATCTAGCTACATTCTTTGGAAAATTTGAAGGAATTTATCATGGTGTGGCAGACCACGATTCACAGCAGTTCAAATACTTTGTATATGGAAATTAAATCCTACTTAGAGACTTTCTGAATTAATTTCACAAACTGCATTTTTGTTCCTTACAAACAAACATTTACATATGCAACAAACATGACAGATAATTCCAATTCAAATTAGTTTCCCAAATTAGACTTGTTTTCAGAGTTTATGAGAAGCCACAAGGGCATCTAAAAAGATATGGGAATTGTGAGGGAAACAGGTCCAAAAGCCGAACAGTTTTAAAACAGCAAAAACACTACATTTGGAAGCTCAGAACCCACAAATGAAATGCAAGTTTTCAGTCACCAAGAAGTGTCAAGCAGTGACTGAAGTTCATAGAACATGGATGTGCTCAGCTTCTCTGAAATCTGTGTAGTTGGAATCAGTGCCTTTTTTTTTTGTATGATTTGAGATGCATCAAAGCACTGTGCACTTTCTATGGCATTCAAGAACATTTGTCCTTTGTCAAAGACAAAGATTCCTTAGGGAAAACAAAATAAAGTTACACCTTAAGAGTTTGTATTCAGGTTTTATACTAGTTTAGCCTGACCTGAAAGTTGATCAGCTTTTTTGCAAAAATCCAACTAACAGAAGAAATAATCTGCTCAAATTGAACAGGCAAGTTTTAATCAAAATCACCCTCTTGAGACAGTATTTAAAGGCACAAAAAATATTTCAATTTGACGTCAAGTGATATTGTCCATAAAGCCGAGTTATGCAGTGAGAAAAAAGAATAAGCTTTTTTTATTTTTTGATAGCTTTTTGTAAAAAAAAAATCTTTCAGTCCATTAGCTGTGGAAGTAACAAAACATATGGAAAAAAACCAGATTCAGATTAAGAGCAACCGATTCTACTCTTGCATTTACATGAAAATAAATCATACCAAAAAAGTCCCTGAGTGCTTATAAAGTGTATGCTAATAAAATATTAGCATAATGTATATAGCATACTGTTGTAATTCTTCTGAGTGTTCAGGCACATCACGCAAAAAGTAAGTATATTAACGGATTTGTACCTACAAACATGGAACAGTTGATGAAGGCATACTTACTATTCCAACACTAAAATGATTTCATTTGCCGTTTCATAGACTTCATGCAGATTAACTATGCGAGGATTAGATTTCATTAATTCAAGCACAGCAATTTCATGAAGAATCTCTGCTTTGCAGTCTTGACCTCTTCTTCTTTTCTTTAAAAATTTAGCTGCATACTCTTGGCCTGTGGATTTAGCTATACACTTTCTAACCACAGCACATCTTCCTCTGACAAAATAAAAAAGAGAGAACATTAATACCTAAGACATAAAAAGTATGTAAATTGATATTAGAAACTGGCAACTAAAAAAACCCCCTAAACCACATTATAGCACCTAGAGGATACAGTAATGAACAAAGCAAACCCCTGTGGAATGTAGAGAACAGAGGAAATAAAGCATTTTTGTACGGGGGGTATGTGTGGGGAGAGGTCTTCAGTGAAGAAAATGTTAGGAGTCATTAAGAGAATTTCCCTCCACAAATCATGTAGTACTGCAAAAAAAAAACCCCAAAAACCTGCAAAATGTTTAAAAACATCTTAACAGAAAAACACCCATTACTTAGCATTCTCTTTCTCAATTACAGTTAGACAAAATGTGCTGCTTTATTTCCTAACCAACTGTTTAGGTATGGAAACAAAAATGTATTTTGGCAAAGAAATGTTTTTAAAAGAAAACCACATACTGTAGTTAAAACACTAATCTGACCTTTTAAAAAACTAGGGGGAAAAAATGCAGTTTTTTAAGCCAAGTTATAAACTCCTGAAAAAACAAAGTTTTATAATCACAAGTTCTGCATTCCCAGAAATGCCTAGTTGCATACTTGCAAAGTGTTTTCAAATGATACAACAAATATTACTAAAAAAAACCCCCAAAAAAACCAAACAAACAACTTGAAGGGCTAAAATAAATTCTGTAAAGTTCTAAAAACAGTTATAAAACTGTGTACAAAGAACAAGATCTATGCTTATGTCTTTGGAAAAAAACGCCTTTTCATGCATGCTTTTTGTTACCACAGCACACTGAGAACAAACTTGATGAAGCAGCTCAGCCTGTGCTTTTTCAGCTAAATTAGCTTCTTTTAGTAGAAAAGGCTATGTTGCCCTGCAGGCTTTGCCTTTCTTCTGGTGCAAAAAACCAACAATACCTAAAAAGAACATCTCTTAAAAAAACAATGTCTGAGGCTTTCTTGAAAAATCTAGACTTAAGTATTTAATCAAAAAAGGAATGAAGATGTCATGAAAAATCAGATTTCCATTTGTAAATAACAAAGTTAAATACAGTCTGTACAAATCTGACTAAAGCATAAAACACAAAGCTGACCTTAAGGCATACTGCTATCACTTACTTTGAAAAAAAAAAAAAATCAAGAAAACAGCTTCTCTGCCATCATTTATTTCAACATCAAAGTAGCTGCAGGATTTCTTTGTCCTTTTTTTAAAGCACAAAATTTAGAGTACAAAACTCAAAAGAAAAATTAAAAGGTGAAAGTTATTTATAATCTGATACATGCAACACTTTTCATTTTGGCAACTATCTGTAAGCCTGAAATGGACGAGTCCTTTCCCAACCATTAAACCACCTTATTACTGCAGAGCATCCAAAGTTATTGAACTGAATTTCACAATATATCAAAGTTTAAGATACTCCCCCACATCTTACATTCTTGTTTTCACATCACGTCACCCTGTCAACCACATAAGTTTCTCTAAAATTAGAACAGGGGAACTGGTTGAGTTTCATGAGAACAACAAGATCTTTCCCTATTGCTTTTTGCACATCTTCCTTCTAGTCACTGAGGGTGTAACAGCTTTGAAGAGTCAGTGGTACCTCCAGATAGATGATGCAAGAATTATACTGCATTTATAGTGTGCCAATTATTAAGACAAAATCATTAAGATAAAGAAATCGTTTTAGAGCAGTGGAATTTCCCCAGGAATGCAAGAAAAGTCTGCTCTTAAGTGTTGCATGGAAACAAGCACAGTGGTTCCCAACCCCTGTTGCCTGCAAAGCAACTGCTTAACCATCACACTTTACAGTCCAATTTTATGAGATAAAAAACAATTTCAGGTTGTTTTCATATCCCAAGTTATAAACCACAGAAATTCAACTACTTCAAAAGAAGCTACTAGGGACAAAACTACTTAACCCACTAAACAGAACCTGCCTGTTTCATGAGTCAATGTCTTAAATACCAAAGGACCTAAAAGATAAGGGTGTGGGAGGAAGAAGTGGGACTTGGGAAGCTTAAGCAGAGAAGAACAAAAGAACCATTTATTAAGTAACCCGAAGAGGAAGAAGAAAATTGCAAGTGAAAAGAAAAACATATTACATCTTTTAGAGAAGCTACAAAGAAAGCTCAATTTTATATTGCCTATGACTTCAAACATTAAAAAAAAAAAGCATGCATCCACTGTTAGGCTCGGAAAAATCAAAAGCATGTTTGGAAAACATACTACTCTGCTTCAGTTTCTTTGCATTTTGGCACTTATTTTGTAATGCCTGGTTTTGCATGTACATAAATTAAAGACTGTTTTGGAATCCACTCAAAATCTATACTTTTGTTTGCTTTAGACATCATCTCACAGGTATGCATAATCTGAAAATACAGTTTCAAGAATACTGTAGTTCCAGAGGATGCTGCATATAAACTGCTTCTGTAGAGCCTACAATTCAAAACGAGAGCTGACAAAGGGGTAAGAAAAGAGCAAAGTTGTGGGCTGAAAGGTGCACTTACACAAATGTACCAAATAAAGCACATACTAGGGTAAAGAAAACAGACCAAGAGAACAATGAAGGCTAAACAGCTTACAAAATCACACACAAGAGAGCATCTCTGCTGACAAAACAAGTTACAGGTGCAAAGGATCGCTATGTAGTACAGCAAGGTACAACAACTGTGAGACTGACCCATGCCTCTTCTGTTCAAGGAGCCTGGAAACACAACCAGGCATTATGGTTGCACGGCTTTCCTGAATATTTTCAAGGTATGAATTAACCCAATGATTTCAAAAAAGCATTAACTCATGTGTCTGAAACAGTACCATAAACGCCAAGAAGTTTTGGGTTTGTTTTTTTTCCTTTTATTTCCTATTTAACTGTTGCAAACACGAGTAAGAGAAGCAGACTGCAAAACTCCTCTGAAACAGGAGGTTGTTAGAAACTTGGACTAACTGCTTGAGGGTGGGAGGGGAAGAGAGAAAGATCTTTGTTTTCTGGACTTCAAAAAACACAACCAACCAACTCAAAATCCCCGTTCTTTGTCTTGCAGTATTACTCTCTGTCATGTCTTCTTTAGTTTATGTACCTGGAATGCAATGTGTGACTAGACAGGGGAAATGGAAGAAAAGGAACATAATCCCAGGTCTATGTGGCTATGAAAACAGGCTAAATCTCTCTGACACCGGAAACACTGGCAACCTATGTCTCACTGGACCTTTTCCTGGTCCCTTGAGAACCCGCTGGATACTGTAAAGCGGTGAGGGGAGGGGGGGAGGAATGAGAGAAGCACACTTCATTCCACATCTACCACCACAGAAATTTGCCAGAAAAGGTCTGCCACTGCACAAAGAATTCTCTTGCAGCAGAAATTCCAGTTGCTAAAATAAAGTAAATAGGAATAATCTTACCTTCCTAGCTCTTTTGATTCAAGCATATAAAAATTGTGGAAATTGTCGGTCTTCATTTGCGTCTGCAGAGATGTGGCTAACAAGCCAGAAAAGTTTTTATTTTCCAACTTTCTCCGCGACATAGTCAGGATTAGGTCTCTCTCTTCTACCACTCACCTGTTAAAGCAAAATAATGAAGAGTTTTGGAAATTCTATCATTACAATGTAGGAAAGTATACAAATATTAGAGTTTAGGTCTATCAGACTAGAATGGCCTTAAGTTTGTTCACTAGTAACCTGAAAACAACATATTTAATCACTGTGAAAGTAAAACCAGAAAGGAATACTATCAAGACAGGCTAAGAAAATTAATTGAAATACTTTATTATTTAATAATTTTAACATTTGAGATAAGTTGGGCTTTTTTCCCCACCTGGAGCATATCCATAAAGTATTAGGGATAAGCTTCAGTTCCAGTATAAATACTAATAACTACGTAACTATTAAAGATGTGTAATTTTGGTTTTTTAGCCTTCTGAAAATAAGCTTTAACTCTTCTTTAGATTCTGGGTAAGTTCCAGTAATTTGCTTAAGTTTACACTTTTATCTGGTATCCCTGAGGGCCTTAACCAAAACTCCTTTCTGTTTGTTGTCTGCAACACAGCAGGAATAACTAACCACAGGAAAAAAGAGGTTTTTTCCAGTGGGAAGGTTCATGTTTCTTATTAATCTCACTCATAGGTCATCTAAGTTACATTTTAGTGCTAGATTAATTGTCAGAAGGCAGCATGAATGGACAACAACCTCTTTGCAAGGTCAGATCATTTAGAACCAAATGATGTAGTAATTCTGATTAAATCACCCTAATAAACCATCAGAATGGTACATTATGAAGATACACCCATCCACACTATTTCTACTACTGTTAAAAAAAAAACCAAAATACTGGGTTTTAGCATTCACATTTATAGGCCTGAAGCAACTCTTCAGGTGAAATGCAAAAGCAATGCAGAAAAAGGTTACTGAAGGATAACAAGCCTGAAGTCTGAATTGAAGTCTGAAAGTGAAGGAAAGAAAACTAATCACAAGGCAACTACAGTTCAGATACAGTTAACAAACTTACAAAAACACACTTCCAGTTTTCAAATGACAGAAATGTACTATCAGAAACTTCTGAGGGAGCACTCAAACTAGGTATGATTCAAATATAATCCAGTACCCATCAGACATTGTTCAAATTACCAGTTCTCGGAACATGGGTATTTATATTGTAATTAGTTTAGATTTAAGTCATGATTCATGCCTTAGCAGGGAAAAAAAATGCAGTTTAAGAGTATCTTCAAAGTAGCACTTGATAAGCATGAAATAACTTCTTAAAAATTATCAAGGGGTCACAATACAATCTGACATAAAAGTCTTTGAATCGCCTTGTTTGTAACAAACATGCGTTCCTTCTTCCTCAATCTTATGACAGCTTATCATTTAAGAGACTGATTCAGACATCTCAAGTTTTACATGACTCCTTTTACAGCTGTACTCACTAAAACAGTTCAACAGTTTATCTCTGTTACCGCTGTACTTCAGCACAAAGAAGTTTATTTATATTAGACAACTGACCTAAGATTAAGAGCTTACTATTACGAAGCTTATTACGTAAGCTTTTGTTTTGTATCATCATTCTTAAAGAGTTATTATCAAGGAGAACTTCTGACATGCTGAATTAACTTTTTTCCCCTCTGGTAAGACACCACATCTCCTCTTTTTAGCTTGGCATCATCGAGAACAGATAAAAACGTGTATTTATAGCAGGCAGAAACCCACAAAGAGGCACGTAAGCTGTCAAGGAGAACGAGATCCAATTTCAAATCCAATTAGCTATTAAAAAAGGCACAAGCTCTAATAAATCAGCTATTTCCAAAATTAAAAGCGATCCCTGCATAGTTACACACTGCACCGAGAGCCCGGACCTCACAGAAACGTGCAAGCGTCCCACTCCACAGAAAGCCTCCAGGGAGCCACCTTTAGCTTCCCTCCTCGTGTCACTGCCGCCGAGAAAGCCACGTCCCCGCCGGGGCGCGGCAGGCGTTCGGCCTCCGCCGAGCGGGGCCCGGGACGCGCCTGGCCGGGCCC